>CM035816.1:57284722-57409722 GCA_020458035.1 Magallana ariakensis
GCGGGGCTCGGGTAGACATGCTACAAGTTATTCTTAACAAAATGAATGAACAGAAAATGGACGTGGAGAATGCTATGGCGATGCAACTTGACAATTTCAAACGAGAATTACAGGGAGCGACTTCTTCCGTATCGTCTGAAGTGAAGAAATTAAAGAACAAGCGATAGTCTGGAAACATCCAGGTAACAGATTTGAACATAACGAGAAGATTATTGATACGTTGACGCAGGCTTCATGGGCCTTGAATAACAATAAATATGATTATTGCAAGGAACTTATTCATGAATGATTCAGTTGAACTTCGTAATAAGCGATTAAACAAAAGGATCAGAAACAAGTTCTAACAACTTACTAGTTCTTCTCCTTAAATATAACAAAAATTGTCATGCATATAAATTAAGAACAAAAGAAAATATAATTATAATATTGATATACACAAAGAAAAATTATTTGAATCTCAAAAGTCCATGTGGATTCCTTGTCAAGTAATTGAGTATCTTGGTGTTGTTTGGAAAAATTTACATTCCTGAAAAGCGTGTATTTAAGACTCAAAAAACAATTTTCTAAATTGAGCATTATATGTACCATAATTGCAGAATAAAGGTAAGACGTCTAGCAAGTTTAGTTGGACAAATCATATCTATGTCTGTTGTTATCGGAAGTGTAGATCAGTTAATGACTTACTCCATAGCCGAGTGGATAAAGTGTCGGGCTAGTGAGCCGTACATCCCGAGTTCGAATCTCGCAGGGGTTTTTGTTGTTACTTAGTGAACTGAATTGTTTAGATATTCATTTTTTGTCCCCAAACTGCAATTTTTTCGCTTATTTGAAATATGTTCAGTTTATTTATCATTATATCTTTCATAATAATTTACTGTTAATTTGAGTGACTTTTTCCAGGTGTGATATTCCTTAAATTTTCTTTGAGAATTGATATATCTCAGATATTTTTGATTGTTTTTTAATTACATTTTTACATTTTCATGTTGTGGCATCACATGATATGAAATCCATCGCATTCACAGAAAAAGTTTCGTTTCATTTTTTGCCTCAGGTATTTTGTGTATCCTGGTACCTGATGCCCATAAAATCGACCGGTCTAAACTTGTTACATGCGATTAAAATCAGGATTATAAATCAAAGATGAGGGGAATAACTACTGTTATTATTTATTAAGATTATCCTGTCCTGGAATTAGGAGTTGTTACCTTAGTTTTGCCAAGAAAATAACACCATCTCCTTGATTTCCAAACTAACACACAGTTGCATTGAGGATTTTAAACGATAATTACATTTACAGGAGAACACATTTCACATTTCATCTTATTCTTAATTACAATTTCAATGTGTAATATTTTCTATCGAACTATCCCTTTAATGATCTAAGTTTGTTGTTTGGTAAATATTGAAAACAAATAGAAGTTGACAGGAAAAATGGTTTATCCATTCCACTTTACTGCGGGGTTGCCAAGCTGATTAATTGTCAGAATACAAATAGTTAAAGATTTTAATAACCCTTAGGTGAAGAAGGTCAGAGAAACGGAATTCGCAAAAAGGAGAGATCCATGTCAGTCAATATATTTCTGAACGTGAACAGAAGTGAGATATAATGAATTAGAGAATTAGTTCCCGAATTGAATTCGTTTAAATGAATTTTTATTGTCCACATTCTTAATTTAAAAATAGTTTTTTATATAAGCAGAAAACTTAGTGTACTGTATCGTTTTAATAATAGTTTAGGTCATTATCTATGCCTTAAAAGGGTTATTTTTCTTTTTAGATCACCTGCTTGTGGTTGTACAATTCCAGCAAAAGTCCGCCCTACAAGTCCAACCGTTCTCTTCCGCCCGCCCTTTCCCCCTTTTTTTTGAATGTCGATTTTGTATTTATCCAATTTAGTCCGTCTGTTTATTTGTGTACATCTTCTTAGTCTATGCCGCTATTCTTTGTATTTGTTTGAACAACACAATTTTCGTCTATGCCAGCTGCACGTGTACATGTGAATAACCAATTTAAGTCAATATTTTAGGGAAATATTGGACATTTCTCTATACGTTGAACTTTATTTCAATTCTTCTTCTTAAAATTTAGCTAACATTCTTTATCAACAGTCCTTCAGATCAGAGATTCGTTACGTACATTTAATGTTGAAACCTTTAAGGTGGAATAACACCTGGAAAAAGTCACTCAAATTAACTGTAAATTATTTGATTATGAAAGATATAATGATAAATAAACTGTACATATGTCAAATAAGCGAAAAATTTGCAGTTTGGGGATAAAAATGAATATCTAAAAATTTTAATTCAGTAAGGAACAGCAAAAGCCCCTGCGGGATTCGAACTCGGGATGTACGGAACACTTTTTCCACTCGGCTATGGAGTAAGTTAAGTTCGATAAAATCCTTTCAATAAAACGAAATGCCGTTTCGATCAGAGGTCAGCCATTTTGTGATGATGTGTTATTCCACCTTAACTTTAAAAAATGCAAACAGTGTACGTAAACGCGACCAAAAAGGTATATGTATGTACATGTATACATCTCCCAGGAAGAAACTCAGGATTGAAGTCTACAGTACACCTTTAGACAACAGTATTCTCGTATACTAGTAAATATTTAATTAAACAATATAATGCTCTTTTTGCTCTTTTGAATAGGTTTTATCGCATATAAATGAAGATATTGCAGGAAAAAAAGCATCAGCCGTAAAAGAAGATTACGTAATGGTTTTTTTCTAAAATGACTGCAGCCATTGCATGTATCCTTTAGAAACAATCAAAAAGAGTATTGTATTGTTAACTAACACCTTTATTTTACCTTTTTCATATAATTTTTTAACCGAATCAACCGAGTTATGAAAGTTATCCCTTGTAAGATTTTCATCTTTATCAAGTAATCTCGTCATTAAAAGGCTTAACGTTATATTTAATAATGTTTAAGAATTCAAAAATAAATAAACATTATAAATAAAAAAATAAATAAATAAATAAATAAATAAATAAAGTTTCTCACATTTTCATGTATATGTGAAGACCACAACAGTCCTACCTTGTACATGCATGGCCGATGTAGCCACTATCATAACAGCTAAAATCAAAACCAGCTTCATTTCCATCGCATAGTCTCGCGTTTATTCACAGTCTGTTTCGGGTGCCTCTAGATATACACTGAAGAAAACTGTTGATTCGTTGAACTGCTGAATTGATGCGAAGTAATCACACGAGGTTACGAATGGCAACTGTTACAGTCCAGCATCGCTTGATTTACAGGCTGTGTATGTCCTAATATAGTCACCAATCAGATCTGGAGAGAGAGAGAGAGAGAGAGAGAGAGAGAGAGAGAGAGAGAGAGAGAGAGAGAGAGAGAGAGAGAGAGAGAGAGAGAGAGAGAGAGAGAGAGGGAGAGAGAGAGGGATATATGAAAGAGAGAAAGAAGAGGGATATATGAGAGAGAGAGATGAGAGAGAGTTATGAGAGAGAGATATGAGAAAGACATGATCGACAAACCGACAAATGAAAGAGACAGTCAGAAAGACTGATAGATGGACATACGGACGAACAAGCAGACGGACGCATATGTAAAGAAGTCTTGGGGAAAATATTGTGAAAAAACCTGAGGTGGGTGTATCTGCCGTGTGATGTGTTCATAAAAGTAATGATACAAAATACCAGCATTGTTTCAATTAGTACTGGCATACAACATTAAATTGCCTCTCTGCAAGGGTGTATAAGCCATTTGAAGCACCGATAAATGGGTTTTTGTTTTAATTTCACTCCTAATTACCTAGACTTGGCGGTTTTAATTATTGATTGTAGGGACACAGCTTTGACGAACTACTACGTTAATGAATATCTGTTTTAAAAAAGTCGAACTTCTAAATGATTAAATTCGTTTACCTGAAAGATACTTAATCGATATTGGATTTATTTAATCGGAAACACTCTTTTAGATTGCATCAAGATCGATCTACTAAGTTCGGGGGGAAGAAGACAATGTTTTATCAAAACAAATACTTCATCAAATTAAATCTTGTCCTGATATCCCTGGATTTGTCTGTCTTATAGGATTATTATCTGTAGAAATGATGCATATAAACAGTGTTTCATTTATACTTGTCGCACGGCTAGAAGAAAATTTCATGTAGCAAAACGTATGCATGCACAATAAAGAAAATATACAGGAAAGCTTGGATAATCTAAATTAATCTTTGTAGATATCCATTCATTAATTTTTGTATGAGGTTATGAAAAAAAAACAACAAAAACGATGTCACAGATCAAGGCAACCATCAGCTATTATTACAAAAAGTGAACAAACAAAAACAACAACAGTAAGTCCCCTGGTGGTGACGATGTAGTGAGTGAACATATAACGACACCTACTGAGACCTTGGTATGTAGAATTATTAATTCTGATTTCTGATAGTGACATAGTAGCAAAGGATTAGCAATTCCGGAAATAGTTAAACAAGTTTACAAGGGCAAAGAAAACAAAAGTCAACCTGAACATAACAGACCAATTACACAATTTGGTTGTTAAGGAAACAGTTTTACGAAATACATTCAATCATTGAAGCACAAACAGGTGGAAAATGAGATTGATACCTCTAGAGTTGTAGGTTCTGAATTGTCTCCCTTTTTTAATAATTGTAACAATAGCACTGGACAACCAGCTTATATGGAATAAAGTTCTCGTCTGGTGGTATGCTATAAAATGATACTCATTCAACAAAAAGTTAAGGTTGGCCCATTTTGATGTCATGTGTTGATATCTTATTCTCATATATGATTATATTTAATTTTCTTCGTCTAACTCTATAAATAATACACAAACTGATCCAGTGTTTTCTAACCTGTTACTATTCTCTTGATGGTCTTGTAGATTATAGAGGGAATTAAACTGATCAACAAACCCGTGTTCACTATTACATATCTTCTTTGGTTTGATGCTAAACTTTAAGAAAACTGTTTTGGATAATTCTTTAATTTGTGTTATCTTAAACCTTCGTTGTTATTGTTACTTTTCATCGCCTCAATTTGCTCATAAAGTTTCTTTTTGACAAATTTTTCAGAATCGTAGCTTACAGATAACAAGCAGATAACAAATAGATAACAAGCAGATAACAAACAGATCACAAGCAGATAACGAGCAGATAACAAACAGATCACAAGCAGATCACAAGCAGTTAACAAACAGATAACAAGCAGATAACAACCAGATAACAAGCAGATAACAAACAGATAACAACCTGATAACAAATAGAAAACAACCAGATAACAAACAGATAACAAACAGATAACAACCAGATAACAAACAGATAACAAACAGAAAACAACCAGAATACAAACAGATAAATAGCAGACATCAAACAGAAAACAAACAGATAACAACCAGATAACAAGCAGATAACAAACAGATAACAAACAGAAAACAACCAGAATACAAACAGATAACAACCAGATAACAAGCAGATAACAAACAGATAACAACCAGTTAACAAACAGATAACAAACAGATAACAACCAGATAACAAACAGAAAACAACCAGATAACAAACAGATAACAAGCAGATAACAACCAGATAACAAACAGAAAACAAACAGAAAACAGCCAGAATACAAACAGATAACAAGCAGATAACAAACAGAAAACAACCAGATAACAAACAGATAACAACCAGATAACAAACAAATAACAACCAGATAACAACTAGATAACAAACAGATAACAACCAGATAACAAACAGAAAACAAACAGATAAAAAACAGAAAACAACCAGATAACAAACAGATAACAAGCAGAAAACAAACAGATAACAACCAGACAATAAACAGATAACAAACAGATAACAACCAGATAACAAACAGAAAACAAGAGGCCCATGGGCCACATCGCTCACCTGAGCAACAATAAACATAATAAAATCAGCTTTATGGAATCATATATAAAATATCTGAACAATGTCGTATAATAGATTCTGTATTAAAAAAAATTCCCCTGCATATTCTTATGTTTATCATTGAGCCTCTTTGTAACAGGGTGGTTTTACAGTCATATCACATATTGAGCATTGCAGTTCTCAAGAAGATGATCAGACTTAAACAACATTTATATATGGATTATAAACCTACATCAAATTTTGAACCCCTTGTGAGGTCCAAGAATTGTCCAGGGGCCAGAGTCTAAACAATTTTAAAGAATTGACAATATGTCAAAATGTTTGCATATAAGTAAAACCATATATAATAACATTTGAGTTTTTGTGAATAATTTAAATGTTTTCCTTTGTAAAATTGGAATCCTCCCCCCCCCCCCCCCCCCGCATGTGGCCCAACCCTACTCCTGAAGAATATGATTTTGACAATTTTTAATCTACACTATCTGAACTGACTGAAGCTTTTCTAGACAATTTGTGTTTAGAAGATGATTTTTAAAGATTTTTCCCTATATATTCCTATGTAAAAATTTGTCACACCCCCCCCCCAATTGTGGCCCCACCCTACCCCCTGGGATCATGATTTGAACAAACTTTAATCTTCTCTACCTGAGGATCCTTCGACACAAGTTGCAGCTTTTCTGCATGATCGGTTTTTGAGAAGAAGATTTTTAAAGATTTCTCTCTATATATTCAAATGTGAAAATTCAACCCCCCCCCCTTCTAACTAAAGCCCCACCCTACCCATAAGGATCATAATTTTATCAAACTTGAATCTACCCTAACCGAGGATGCTTTCACACAAGTTACAGCTTTTCTGGCCGATCGGTTTCTGAGAAGAAGATTTTTAAAGATTTTTCTCTTTATATTCCTATGTAAAAATTCGACCCCCCCCCCCATTGTGGCCCCATCCTACCCCTGGGGATCATGATTTGAACAAACTTGAATCTACACTACCTGAGGATGCTTCCACGCAAGTAATAACATTTCTGGCCAATCAGTTTCTGAGAAGAAGAGTTTTAAAGATTTTTCCTTATATATTCCTATATAAAAACTCGCCCCCACCCCATTGTGGCCCCACCCTACCCCCAGGGATCATGATTTGAACAAACTTGAATCTACACTACCTGAGGATGCTTTCACACAAGTTACAGATTTTCTGGCTGATCAGTTTCAGAGAAGAAGATTTTTAAAAATTTACTCTATATGTTTGTATGTAAAAATTTGACCCTCCATTTTGGCCCCACCCTACCCCTGGGGATCATGATTTGAACAAACTTGAATCTACACTACCTGAGGATGCTTCCACACAAGTTACAACTTTTTCTGCACGATCGGATTCTGAGAAGAAAATTTTTAAAGATATACTCTATATATTCCTATGTAAAAATTTGACCCCCATTGTGGCCCCACCCTACCCATGGGGATCATGATTTGAACAAACTTGAATCTACACTACCTGAGGATGCTTCCACACAAGTTACAGCTTTTCTGCACGATCGGTTTCTAAGAAGAAGATTTTTAAAGATTTTTCTCTTTATATTCCTATGTAAAAATTCGACCCCCATTGTGGCCCCATCCTACCCATGGGGATCATGATTTGAACAAACTTGAATCTACACTACCTGAGGATGCTTCCACACAAGTTTCAGATTTCCTGGCTGATCAGTTTCAGAGAAGAAGATTTTTAAAGATTTACTTTATATATTCCTATGTAAAAATTTGACCCCCCATTATGGCCCCACCCTACCCCTGGGGATCATGATTTGAACAAACTTGAATCTACACTACCTGAGGATGCTTCCACACAAGTTTCAGCTTTCCTGGCTGATCAGTTTCGGGAAGAAGATTTTTAAAGATTTACTCTATATTTTCCTATGTAAAAATTCTACCCCCCATTGTGGCCCCACCCTACCCCCGGGGAACATGATTTGAACAAACTTGAATCTACACTACCTGAGGATGCTTCCACACAAGTTTCAGCTTTTCTGGCCAAATGGTTTTTGAGAAGAAGATTTTTGAAAAATTCCAACAAATTTTCAATGATTTTTTATTATCTCCCCTTGAAAGAGGACGTGGCCCTTCATTTTAACAAACTTATATCACCTTTTCCTAGGGATGCTTTGTGCCAAGTTTGGTTGAAATTGGCCCAGTGGTTCTTGAGAAGAAGTCAAAAATGTAAAAAGTTTACGGACGGACGGACAGACAGACAGACGGACAGACGGACAGACAGACTGACGCCGGACAAAAAGTGATCAGAAAAGCTCACTTGAGCTTTCAGCTCAGGTGAGCTAACAAGCAGATAACAAACAGATAACAACCAGATAACAAACAGATAACAAGCAGATAACAACCAGATAACAAACAGAAAACAACCAGAATACAAACAGATAACAAGCAGATAACAAACAGATAACAACCAGATAACAAACAGATAACAAACAGAAAACAAACAGATAACAAATAGATAACAAACAGATAACAAACAGATAACAAACAGATAACAACCAGATAACAAACAGATAACAAACAGAAAACAACCAGATAGCAAACAGAAAACAAACAGATAACAAACAGAAAACAAACAGATAACAACCAGATAACAACCAGATAACAAACAGAAAACAAACAGATAACAAACAGAAAACAAACAGATAACAAACAGAAAACAAACAGATAACAACCAGATAACAAACAGATAACAAACAGATAACAACCAGATAACAAACAGATAACAAACAGATAACAACCAGATAACAAACAGATAACAACCAGATAACAAACAGATAACAAACTTACCCTAGAGTTGGATGGTCGTGGTCATTTATACACAAATCTCCTTATTGGGCTATGTATAAAGATTTAGGAAAACAAAACTTTCCAAGTTAAATTATAATCATGGATTTTTTCTTAATTACTTAACTAAAAATAGGTTAGAGCTAAACAAATCATGCATTCTTATGTGTTTTATTTATTTATTTATTTATTTTTTGGTAAATCGATACTTTGTTTCTTAACAAAAGATTTTATTCATACTTATACTAGGTTTTTTAAAATATTAGCAAAATATATTCTATCATTATTGATTTTATGATAATTACCAAGTAGAACTTTCATGTTTGATATGATATCTTTTTGAAAATGTCATGGATTTATTAAAGGGACCTGGACACGATTTCAGATGAAAATTTTATTTTTGATTTTTTATGTATTAAATAGTTTATTGTGTATTTTGAATGATTTACCAAAATTTGAATTTTAAAGGGACCTGGACACGATTTCAGATGAAAATTTTATTTCTGATTTTTATGTATTAAATTTTTTACTTGTGTATTTTGAATGATTTACCGAAATTTGAAAGTTAGAAGTCGTGTTACAAGCGAGATACAGAGGAAAGAATTCGTTGTTATGTAAACAAAGCTCGAGTCTTATATTTGTTTACAAATAATGTAAAGTAAAGAAATTACCATTTCTTTGACAAAATAACTTGTGGAAACAAGATAAACTTATTAAATATGTTCATAAATAAGTTTATAACAAAATGCAACATTAGATTGAAACTTTTACCAATTCAAGACATATGTAAACAATAACAGGACTCGAGCTTTGTTTACAAAACAAAGAACTTTAACCTCTGTAACTCGCTTGTAACTCGATATTTGACTTTCATATTTTGACAGAGCATTAAAACATCCATATTGACCATTCTAGACATTAAAAATGAAAAAATAAATTTTGAAAAAACTGAGCTCAAATCGTGTCCAAGTCCCTTTAAAATTCATGTTACAAGCGAGATACAGAGGAAAGAAGTCGTTGTTATGTAAACAAAGCTCGAGTCTTATATTTGTTTACAAATAATGTAAAGTAAAGAAATTACCATTTCTTTGACAAAGGAAACAAAATAAACTTATTAGATGTGTTCATAAATAAGTTTATCAACAACAAAATGCAATATTAGATTGAAACTTTTAACAATTCAAGACATGTAAACAATAACAGGACTCGAGCTTTGTTTACTTAACAAAGAATTTTAACCTCTGTAACTCGCTTTTTTCTCTATATTTGACTTTCAAATTTTGACAGAGCATTAAAAACATCCATATTGACCATTCTAGACATTAAAAATGAAAAAATAAATTTTGAAAAAATTGAGCACAAATCGTGTACGAAAGACGAATAGTGCCACATAAAAAATCATTTTTATCTCGTTATTACGAGAAAAGATCTCGTTATTACGAGTTAATCATCTCGTTATTACGAGATAATTATCTCGTTATTACGAGTTAATTATCTCGTTATTTCGAGAAAAGAACTATATAAAATGGTGCGTTTCATTGTTCTACATGTACTATCTGAGTCTCTTTATGTAAAATGGATTAACATTTATTAAGGAATTCATGAACTTAGTGAAAAAAATCAAAAGAAGGAGCAACGCAAATTGATTTTAGATAGATTAATTGACCAATTTTTAAGTATTAAGGATAATTTGTTTTCAGACTCCAAAATGTTAATACACAAAAACAATTATTTTCAATATAGGTTGTGTATGAATATGTAAAACACAATCCGGGGTTAATCTCGCATGTTAATGATTGAAACTATATAGTTCTCTGTAACTAATGGATTTGGGTTTTTATGACTAGGACTACCTGGTATTTACTTTGGAGTGGTATTGTAATATACGTTGAAAAGTAAAATTATATGAAGTTCTTTCAACCTATTAATTCATATAATATAAAATATCAAATCCGATTTTTATGTAGAAAGTAATAAATAATGATCGTTGTTATTTAAAAATAACCAAAATTGAACTAACGTTTCTGGAAAAAACCAAAATAGACTGAAAGGCTGAGAATGGATCTGGTGAACGAGGAACGCTTATATTGTGTATTTTTTTTTTCACAAAAAAAAATCAAATAACAACTACTATGTATTTTATTATAACAATATATTTTCTCGTAATTACGAGATCTTTTCTCGTAATTACGAGCTAATTAACTCGTAATAACGAGAAAATTTTCTCGTAATTACGAGATCTTTTCTCGAAATAACGAGATAATTAACTCGTAATAACGAGATCTTTTCTCGTAATTACGAGATAAAAATAATTTTTTATGTGGCCCTATTCGTCTTTCGTAAATCGTGTCCAAGTCCCTTTAAAAGCAAATTCGATAGTCTAAAGCGTCTTCTTTGCGAGCAAATCAGAAAAACGCATATAAATAAAAATCATATATTAAATATATATAAACACACTTTGAACAATGAAGTCTTTTTTTTTTTAAATATACAGGTAGTAAGTCAGTAACGCTATAATACTTGATTTCTACGTATTTTATTGTATATATAATTATACACAGTGGGTTTGAACACAAGTTCTGACAACTTAATTACCAGGGGAGGATGCAAGATTTGAATTTAAAGGAGGCGCCAGTAGTAGAAAGGGGGTCTGGCGGCCGCCTTGAGGCCCCCCGTGGGTCCAGGGCAAAGCCCTGGTGAGGGTCCATGGGGCGAAGCCCCCGAAAGCTCCTGGATTGTAGAGATTTTATAGGATAAAAATGAAGTCTTTAAAGTTAGACTTTTGAAATATTTCTTCTCGTGAGTATACTTAAAAATTAATAAAATTACAAATTTTTAAAGATTTTTGAGATATGAAGTGATTCCATCAAAAGCCTCTGCCTTGCAGAGATATTTAGAAACATTTCCTTTTTTTTTCTTTTTTTCTTAGGATGGCTGTAAATTAATAAGTAAAAAAAATTAAGTTCAGTGGGACGATGTAAATGAAGTGTTAAAAAAGATAGTTTTGCCAGTTTGTATTATAATAAACATGGAAGAGTCGTTGAAAACACTAGCTAGTATAACCAAGGTGTTTGATTAGTCACATTTGAACCTATGGAGAGCATGACTAAAAAGGTTTTTTTTTATACGTTACACCATTTAAGGGGGATGTGTGGCCATCTTTTACATTTGAGCATAAGAATCTAAACATTCCTTGAACTGTCCTGTTTCTGCCCGAAACTGACCGAAACTGTTGCCAAATGATATAAAAGCAATAAATATGAGATTCTACATGTTATTTTGTGTGCAAATTATGCATACAAGAACAGGACATTGCCTTTTTAATCACTTAAAACAGCTGCCGAAAGGTGCCCTCCCCCCTAAATCCGCTCCTGCTTACTGCTCTCACCCTATACATTGTAATATTTAAAAATTAACACTGAAAAATTGGTCCCACTCAGCACATTTTGGGTTAAGGTAACTTTTTTTTTCTTTTGAAATTATTTGTACAGTCTTCCATCTTGTATAATTAAAAAAAACCGCAAATACAGGGTTTAAATAACAGGTTATTTTTCTGTCCAGAATCTCCACAATATACATATAACTTTACCCTTTTTTATAACACGTTTTCAGCAAAATTTAAAGTTTTTTTTCAGTTCTAAATACCTTCTTCAAACAAAGCACTTTACAGTTGTGATTTTCAATTATAAACTGATTAAAAAAAACAGTTTGTAGGAGAAGAATACAAAATTATATAAAAAATTATGCAAAGTTGACATCTCTCGACATATTTCTGTAATTTTATGGTCAACTGGCTAGTTTTTCTTTTTAGAATTTTAGATATGTTGCATGTGAAAACCGAAATAAAAAAATATCAGTCGGTTGTTTTCTTTATACAACTTTTAGATCATGTACGTATACCCCCATGTTGCTCAATATTAACTTCAGCCTGGAAAAAAATGTTATTAATATTGTTATGTTTGTTTGTTTTAAATAGTAGAGCTAGAGTCTTTATTTTAAAGACATATATTCATGCGATAAAAGTATTTAAACTGTAGGAACAGTACATTTCATGTACAAATAACATATTTTGAAGCGTATAGTAGATCAAAACCTCCAATAAACAACTTTTTCTTTTTTGGAAGAGTCCGTTTTATTTAATTGGCATTTAGAAAATTGACTCTAAAAAAACAGTCTCCTCTCCCACTTTTGGGAACTTTTGGAAAATGGTAGGAAAACTTAACATATAGATTCAACTGCAACCCCCACCCTTGCAAACCGGCAACCTAAAATAAGAAATAATTTTTTTTCCTAATTCGTAATTTTACAAAATTATCTCGCAATTCGTTTGGATAACCAGGGACTTATTAAATAGGTAGATCCGCCTCTTAATTTTTGGTAAACGGGAAAACACTTCTTCGCGCATGCGCTAAGCACTTGCCGCCATGTTTCATGGATCACAACATTGGAGGAAAAAAGAAATCTTTGTGTACATCTGGAAGCAATGATGTATAGATAACACTTTGGAGGAATTTTATTTATTTTTGCGGTTTTAACATCTTATGTTAGGATGGCGTGTTTGGCCAATTTGAAACAAGACATTAAATTCTTGGAAAGTGTTTTCCCAAAAGACCACAAAGTTTTCCAGATTTTGTCAGCTTCGGTTGACGAGTTAACGTGTCGTTTTGTTAGTAGAGATGGGCGAAAATATGATGTTCATGCTAATATAATGGTAAGTGGTTGGTGGAAATACTATTTTCACGTTTTCCTCTCACTCAAGTTTATTGTTTCTACGTCGACTCGATATCACGCAGCTGATTCAAAGATTATGTCATCACCAGCTGTAAAGTGAACATTGTAAATAAAGGAAGTGAATTTCCCATCGTGATTATTGACCCCATCTCTAATGGCTTATTGTGTTGTATTATCTGTGTTGAATTTAAACCATATCAGTTGGTACTAAGTATAATTTCCATCTTTGAACAGGAAACCTACCCCCAGTCTGCTCCTATATGGTTCAGTGAAGATGACGACACCATAGTCAGTAATGTAATATCTCGCCTCAGTGAGGCACCTCCAGACAAAAATAATGTAAGACAAATCTCATGACTTAAACGTTTATAGGAATTAATGAACTGGACAATAGACACTAAAAATTTGATAAAAAAATGTAGAAAGAACCTTACCCATAATAAAGCATTTAACATTAAAAGTGGAGAAAAGTAGAGAAATTTTATTTTCAAAGTTTAGTAAGAAGATATCAAGATGGTAAATATTAACTACTAAATTCTTACAATGTAGAATAATTTTTATCCCTTATTTGCTTGACTTTTAGATTCTTCACCAAGTGCGTATCCTTGTGACTGAGCTGTGTGATTTGTTTGATATGTCATCTACAGATTCCATAAATCAGCTGGACAAGTTTCTTCGAGACAGGGTTAGTTCTTGTGATGTCTCTCAGTAAAAAAAAGTATGGAACAAAATCATGTGTGTATGTGTCCCAATGAAAAAGACACACAGTATATTCAGAACAGCAGAAGGTCTAAAACAAAGAATTAAAAATCATTCAGCTAGTAGTCATGCAAAAAAAAATCTCATGCATTATAAAAATTGAACCAGAACTGAGTTTTATATCATGAAATGCATATAAGATAAAACATTCCAAGGAGAAAAAGTTATAACATTGTAATTTGTTGTTGTATTGATGCCCAGTGACACAGCTGTTGTTCTTCCATCCTCAGGGTCTGATGATGCAGCTCAGCAAGGAAAGTTCGGATGAAGAGGAGGAGGAAGATGAAGACCATTATGACATGGAGGAGGATATATCAACGTGAGTGTGTGAATCAATGATGATGATGATGATGATGATGATGATGATGATTTGGGAGAGGGGGTATCTTATTCACACTAACATGGCAAGGTTATGATATTTCATAGAAGGAATAATTGTGTGTTAATAGGGAAAAAAATCTGTAAGAGAAAATGTGTAATTGTAATGCATTTCATGTTTGTTTTTGAAAAATTATTATGGTTGTTTGACAGCATATCTAAAAAAAATTATCTTTTTAACTTCTTAAGGTCAAGATCTAGTAAATGCAAGGTGCCTACAGGCTTAATATAAATTCGTTCAATTATGCTTCATAACAATATCTTTGTTTCATAGGGTGTACCTGGGCTTAAATATTTGGTTAACACAATGAAAAACCATGTTTTAAACAACCATTTTCTATGACATATGAAGGGTAAAAGTAACAAATCTTGTTTTGTCCATTTATATCTAGAATGCATGATGTCAAATTGAATATAGGTACTGGGATTAATTTTCCCGTGATTAAATATAGAATGTCAAAATATTGTTTTATTTTCTACATAATCCCATTAAAGCTGTTAAATACGGGAAAAGATTCATCAATTCAATTATGACGTCATGATGGTTCTAACACCAAAAAAGCACTCTGGAATCATTTACTGTATCTTGACCTTTAAAAAAAATTATCTTAACTTCTTGGAAAAAAGGCTATTAAAGTACACAAATTCAAAAGGTTATTTTAATCAATCACTAATGTAAAAAAAATTGTGCAATCAATGGGCAAGATGTCGCCTGAATTATGTCACAGCATGCATATATCATCAAATATGTCAAGGTGATCTATAAATCAGCTGATTTATTTACCTGTAGGTGAATGAAATAATGTAAACAATGGTTATACAGTGCATTTGTACTAATAATGTTTTAGAAAATAAATGTGTTAAAACAAATCATGAAATAGGTAAAACAAAATTGTAATGTGATTTTATAAAGAATGGAATAACAATATATAATAATATTATAAGTTAGAATTTTGTTCTGACACATGATGTTTCATAATATCAAAGCAGGAGTGAACAGAAGATGAAAGATGTTGAAGGAATCGATACAGAACAAGTCTTGGTGCTAGAGAGGTTAAAACAGAACCAGAGACAGGATTATCTCAAGGTAAGAGCCAGTTAGAGTTATCTGAAAGTTAGAACTGGATGATTATCTCAAAGTAAGAACCAGACACAATTATCTCAAAGTAAGAACCAAACACGATTATCTCGAAGCAAGAACCAGACACGATTATCTCACATTAAGAACAAAACAATTATCTCAAGGTAAGAACTAGAAAGGAATATCTCAAGCTAAGAACCAGACAGAATTTTCTCCAGGTAAGAATCAGACAAGATTATGTCAAGGTAAGAACAGAGACAAGACTATCTTAAGGAAAGACCCAGATAAGATAACCTCAAAATTAGCGCTACACAGGATTATCTCAAGGCAAAATCCAGAAAAAAGATAATACCAAGGTGAGATAACAGACAGCAGTCTGTGAATGGGGATGAGTCTGATGAAACTGTCATATGGATTAATATTAAAATCCTCTTAATGGGATCTGAGAGTTCTTAATCTGTGCATGATATTGAAAATATATTTAGGGAAACACTGTACAGCTAACATGATTTTATCGAATTTAGAAGTTAACACAGAGTAATTTTCTTTTCCTGCAGCTTTTTAATTTAAATATTGACTTGCCAGTAATGCATGGGTCATCTTCTTATGAATACTCCAAACATGGTACATTCATACACTGTTGTTATTTGTTTTTTAGACTTAAGTCAGGTATAGGTGCATCTATACAGTTATCATAAACATGAAATTAAGAGTTCCATTTTCTGGTTATTTTGTGTATGAGAAAATGGTAAAACATTAAACTAGGGGTACAAATAGCTGGACTAAAATATGTACTTTAGCAGCTGTAGAAGTCATTGGGAATTGGTGATCTGGTGAATTTAAGATTCATAGCATGGTGTTTGTAATAGTATGTTCTTTGTAATAGCATGGTTTTTGTAATAGTATGGCCTTTGTAATAAGTATAACCTTGTTATAGTATGGTCTTTGTGTTGTAGGGCTCTGTCACAGGTTCTGTCCAAGCCACAGACAGATTGATGAAGGAGCTGAGAGACGTCTACCGCTCAGACAGCTACAAAATGGGTAAGTTATTACAGGGAGCAGTAAAATGGGGCCATCCTTAAACAATAGTTTGTTTCGAATTGCCACCTGAGGGTTTTCAGACCCAGGAGGGAGGAAGGAAGGAAATTATTTTTTTTAATTTTCAAATTGGAAGTTGAACTAATTAAACATTGATAAAAAAAAATCTCAATAAACAGTGAAACATTTATTTTTGAGGCGCATCGCTATCAGCGATGTAGCCTCATTGCTGTCAGCTCACTTCTCTCGGCTTATATACAAGCGGCGTCATAGAACACAAGTATCAATGCGCCAATAAATATATAGTGCCGTTCTGATTGTTACGTATTTTCAACCAGGAACATATATTCAGTATTCGTTTTAAAAATATCAACAAATCATTACAACAGATATTTCCTTTACACATTGAAAAAACATCAACATCAATGAAAGATCAAAACAAAGATTAATACGCAGATGAGATGGACTGGCAATGCCTGCAATGCGATATACGTACGATAGGGACAGAGGACCAGTCAACCGATGAGATAATTTGCATAACAACAGTTCGTACTTCAATTTAACAGCGGTGACGTTAATTGTTTGAATATCGGAGGTAAAAAAGTAATAATTTCGTATATAAAATATTTATATCAAAATGAGAGTAAGTGGCTGTCTTCCTATAGCTAGGAACAGATTTCATATTTTATCACTTGATAAAACGAATAAGACGTTTAACTGAATGAGGAAAAGCGCGCCACCTTCCCCATGTGTAGAATGGCGATATTTAACAACTTGTAGTGATGTTTTTAGCTACCTTCAATGTGATGCGCCGCTCAGGCCTTCAGGCCTTTGATTTTTATTTGTTCTTGTCATTCTTTATATGAAATGGTAAGTTATTACAGTTAAAATGGGTAAGCTGTTACAGGGAGTTATTAAATGAGTATAAAGCTATGACAGGGAGAAGCAAATTTTATTTAGTTCTGACTTCTATGCATAAAATGGTTTTGTTTGACTGACAGGGAGTTATTCTGAACAAAATCTGTAAACATTTTTAATTAAAAATGAAGATGGTTGATGCCTGAATGTAACTTGCTTTCTTGTTACAGGTATAAATTCAGTTGATCCTTTCTTGTTACAGGTATATATTCAGTTGATCTAGTCAATGACAGCTTGTATGAGTGGAGCGTAAAGTTAAAAAAGTAAGTTGGACCTTTTGTGTACTTATTCAAGAAATCCGTATTCAAATCTTGATACATGTATTATCGCAAATCTTACTTGGGTGTATTCGCTGCGAGCGATAAACTGATGCGTTGAGTGACGACACTATTGGGATCGCGAGTTGCAGTTATAAAGCAAGCATTTTCATTGGCCGTTTTAGTACCCGCCCACTCTTACCTGCTAACGTGGTATTGATAATTTATGCATGAACTGCCAGATGTGTCGTTAACTCTGTATTAGATAGAATGTTCTATCGTTAAAATGACAGATGTCCTACGGACCCGGTTTAACGATAGAATTCGTCCCATATACTCGCTTCGTAGCAAATAAAAAAATTATATCGCGCTATATCTCGCCTAAATTTTCATATGATTGGTCTCAAATACCTACAATGTTGCTCTTTTATAATCCCATTTTACCTCATAAACTGTTTTTGTAACGAAATCACTGCCACTTGTAACATCACAGTTTACGGTCGCCATGTTTACGATAAAATCCGAGACATTCCGAGTACGATTTCCTACAAAATGGCAGGCAATTCAAACGTGTTTATTAACAAAATGCCTTAGTACGACTAATTAAATGGATATTTTGTGGATTTAACTACATATGCATGTTCAAAAAGGTTTGTAGTGTATAAAAATGTGTTGTTCCCCTGCAGATTTTTTTTAACAGACTTAAAATCGACGCGAAGCTGATCCGCTTCGCGGCTGCTACATTGCAAGTATATGGGACGAATTCTTACTGTGACCTGAGCGTAGCCTGGTCACGGTAAGATTATTCTTTCTAACTCTGTATCTGAACTGCAAAAACTAAATCACTGCAAGAATTGACTAAGAGTTCTCACAATAATCGCATCTTCTTTTTTGTGTAAACAATTGTCAAAAACACGCTGTTTAAACAGGTTCAATCCCCAATTCATTTTTCAATATAATACATACTTCATCGATAAATTCAAATCATTTTAACTGTTTAACGCATCAATTTAAGATGAGGCAGTATTTATTTTGTTGTAGCTCATTCCAAAGAATTCACAACAGATATTGACAATAAATATTACATAGCCTATATTGCATTTTATTGAACTTTGACCGATTAATATGACACACTTAAAACTACAAGTGTGCATGTGTTTTCAATCATACCAAAAATTTGAAATTTACGGCATGTAAACGTGTTCAATTTTGGACAGATCTGTGATAAACGTTGTTTTGTAACTCACTTAGTCTGTAGAAACATTCATTTTATTATATGTTCATATGTTCTTCGATATTCATCACACAATATTTACTACTGACGTTGACACTGACTTTCTCTCAAACACGCTAATCGACCTCGGATTGTAAAATTCGCGTGCAGATCGAGTCACAATTTTACAGTTTTCCAAGTATATAACCAAACCACACTTCTTCATTTTACGGAGCTGTTGACGATGTTTCAAAGATTTTCAGTACAGATTTATTGTAAACCAAACAGTGAAGACATATGCTGTAAAACGTCTAATGGATTTCACGGCGTGTCAACCCGAATTTTCCCGTGGATCTACATTTTGCAACAAGTTTTTTGTGAGGAAAAACTGTTCAACTCATGCGATTTTCCATATATACAGTAAATGGTACATTATGAACGGTAACGTAAAATTTATTTGTTCACTAAACAGTTTCTGGCGATTTTTTTTTCACAATGAACTGAATAACATAATTCAATAAGCGAAGTACAATCTGTGACTGATAATCTACATGCGCCGATTCCTGCTTTTAGGGAACTTTTCTTTTTCTTTTCATTAATATTTACACATGTACGTGAACATCGCCCCGTTTATTTAATATCATTTTTTAACTTGCTAGTACAACTTCATGAGATGTTTTCTTTCTCCGACGTATCTTTCCACGTGTTAGCATCATGTTCTCAACATGCATTTGATAAATGGGCGGGTCTATATAAATGCGCCAATCAGAATCTTTATTTCGAATCACAATTGAAATACACACAGATTAGAAAGTGTCATCACTCAACGCAATGCTACATCGGTCGTAGCGAATACTTTCATGTAAGATTTGCGATAATCTGATATTGATTTGAATTGCAATATTCTGTCTTCAGTTGCATTGCACATGTAGATGGCATTTATTGTTTATCAAGTGGTATGTAGTAGAGTAAATTAAATAGGCACCGCAATGAATATATTATTGGGGCCCTGCTCTGCGGGTGCCTTTAGTGACCAGTCGGTCCGTCTGACATCACTTGTCTGGAGCATATATTCTCTCCTCTTGGCCCAATCTGGTTCATAATTCACCCACAGTGTGTCACTGGGTAAAAGGTTTGCAGTACTTTGAACAAAGTTTCTAGATCTAAGGTTAAGGCCGTAGCAGAATAATGTGTAAAATCCTTGTCTGGATCATATATATTCTCTCCCCTTGCTTTATTCTGGCTCATACTTTACCACATGATATCTTTGGTCATAGGGTTTACAGTGACTTTGAACAAAGTTTCTAAGTCAAAGTCGGATTATATCATATTGCTGATTTCTTGTGTCTGTGTATCCAGGGTTGACTCTTTTATGCTGTTAGTATTGTATGTATAGTGTTAAATCTAAAGCAAAATAGCGTGGCGCGGCGCCATGCCCCATTTTATCAGCGCCATGCCCTTTTTCCAAACGCCATGCCCTTTCAATAATTAATAAAAGTGATGCCCTTTTTATTGAAAGTAAATTTAATTCAAAACCACCATTGTCCTAGCCTCTGTTTTGATTGCAAAGTTAAACCAAAACTCGCTGGACTTCACGCACGGGTGACCTGAGACAATAGACGATACAGGTAAACTGGAGAGGCCCAAGCTGAGGGGGTATACACAGCTATCCTACATAAGTGGGTGATTTGACACCTAATTACTGGTACAATAATTTGATAAATAACAACTGAATTATCTCCTTGAAATTAGTAATTGTACAAGACATCGTAAGGTTATCTATAAATAGAATTAACACAAAAGAATATATTTTATAGAGATAATTTGAAATTTAACCACTAAAGCACCTAAAACCATGTTTAGGTTAATGAAACATTATAATAAAAATCTAGAGGTGAAATTTCTTATTCTTTTTTAAACTTTTAAACAATCGTCAGATTAACCAGAATTTTCTCTGTTTCCAAAGAAAACGTAAAACTTCTTGAAGAATGCAGAAACTTTTTTCATAATAAAAGATTGTTATACAGATTTAATACAATTTCATTTTCTAAAACCTTAAAACAACAATTTCAATATCAAAATTTCTGTGGTTTAATAATTTTGCCATCAGTTGTCTACATATTCTCTTTTGACTGAGAAGTGGACAGGCATAGCCTACATCCATGCTATGCTTGTCCACTTCTCAAAAGAGAATATTGTCTACATTATACATGTCCTATATAAAACTACTTTAAAACTAGTCAGACCAATGCAATGACTGTTCTAAGAGATAAAATTAATGTAAATCAATTTAAGAAAGAATAAAAAAGATTGAAAATAAAATATTGAATAAGACTTATGTGAATGCAAATGCAAATTATTTATTGTTCAATTATCTTGATTCGTTACAGATCTCGAGGTCACCGTTGATTATGATGCAAAATTTTCCTTAAAATATGCATGTTTCAAGGATTAATGATTTAAAATACTACCGCAGAAAAAGGTGCCCCTTTCAAGGTTTTGTAATATTTACCTCCGAGAAAAGTGCCCTTTTCACCATTATTTTAACATGCCCTTTTCAAATCCTAGATTTAACACTAATGTAGTGAGTTCACTTTGTCTGTGTGTTTCAGGGTGGATTCAGACAGCTCCCTCCATCAGGACCTGTTACAGTACAAGAAAGAACACGGCAAGGACCACATCCTCCTCAACTTCACCTTTAAGGTCAGTGTTTAGCAAAGGACTTGGTAGCCATCATTATACACTAGATAATTATTCAGAAGCCATCAATATACACCAGATGATTATTCAGTAGCCATCATTATACACCAGGTAATTATTCAGTAGCCATCATTATACACCAGATAATTATTCAGTAGTCATCATTATACACCAGATACATGTAATTATTCAGTAGCCACCATTATACACCAGATAATTATTCAGTAGCCACCATAATACACCAGATAATTATTCAGTAGTCATCATTATGCACCAGATACATGTATTTATTCAGTAGCCACCATTATACACCAGATGATTATTCAGTAGCCACCATAATTCACCAGATGATTATTCAGTAGCCACCATAATACACCAGATGATTATTCAGTAGCCATCATTATACACCAGATAATTATTCAGTAGTCATCATTATACACCAGATACATGTAATTATTCAGTAGCCATCATTATACACCAGATGATTATTCAGTAGCCACCATAATACACCAGATGATTATTCAGTAGCCATCATTATACACCAGATGATTATTCAGTAGCCATCATTATACACCAGATAATTATTCAGTAGTCATCATTATACACCAGATACATGTAATTATTCAGTAGCCATCATTATACACCAGATGATTATTCAGTAGCCACCATAATACACCAGATGATTATTCAGTAGCCATCATTATACACCAGATGATTATTCAGTAGCCATCATTATACACCAGATAATTATTCAGTAGTCATCATTATACACCAGATACATGTAATTATTCAGTAGCTATCATTATACACCAGATAATTATTCAGTAGCCATCATTATACACCAGATAATTATTCAGTAGTCATCATTATACACCAGATAATCATTCAGTAGCCACCATAATACACCAGATAATTATTCAGTAGCCATCATTATACTCGAGATAATTATTCAGTAACCACCCTCCAGATAATAGTCGTCTTTTGTTCATCAGATAATTTAATCAATAGCCACCCATAATGTACCAAATAATAAATAGTCACTCATCATATACCAGATTATTAATAGACACTAGTAATGATAATTACTCAGTAGACACAGCCCTCCCATTATACAACTGGTTCAAACAGTGTGGAATCAGCTTGGGCATATTAGTCATGAGGTGGTTTATATAAAGATTCAGTTCATTCTAGTATGACTGTGGTAGATAAATGTACATGTATTGCATTTTGAATGTGATTAAGGCAACATTTTATATGATATAAATTGAACTTTGCAAATAAGGCTTTACAAACAGAATTGAATAAACATTGATATGAAAAATATCCATGTATCAAACAGTGTAACCTTTGTTATCTTGTTCTGAAGATGCTAATCTTAAGCCCCTGTTTTCAGGATAACTTCCCCTTTGAGCCTCCATTTGTACGGGTTGTCAATCCAGTCCTGAACGGGGGATATGTCCTCCATGGAGGGGCTATATGTATGGAGTTACTAACTCGCCAGGTAAGTAACGGATATATACCGTATTTTTCCGACGATTAGTCGGTATTTTTTTTCTCTGAAGCAGAGCACCCGACTTATCGTCTAAATCGACTTATCTTAGGCTTGAGGTCAGAAAATTGTTAAAAATAGCATTAAAAATCTTGGTTTTAATCATCTTGACTTGGCTGCGTGATTGGAAATTACCTTGTTGAATTCATCGTTCATCTTTATGAATTATCGTTTTCACTCATTTGTTAACACCAGTATTCATTATAATAACGGTAATTAAAAATGGTACATGTCTTTAATCAAATTAAAAGTTTTACCGTTCCGTTTTCATAAACACATCGTCACATGGTTCCATATATGACACTAGTGGGAAGATAACATTGCGCAGTAAAATTGAAACCAAATTTGAATGGAAAAAATTATTGCAGTAAGTCCGGGGAATGTTTTTAAGTTTTATTCTTTTATTAGTAAAGAGTTCTTAGAGGAAAGTATAAATAAGAAATATTTTATGGTCAAATTCAATCTTAAAAAACGTAATCGGCAATTATCAATACTAATGTTTATACAGTAGGCTGGTATCGGTTGTGCTCTATAATCATTCCCTAAGGCTGAGATATATGCGGCGTGTTCACTCCCTGTGTATATAAAGAGTACCGTAATAAGAGTGATTAAAGTTCATTAATTATTGTTCAATTCTTCGATTGTGGTTAAATAAAAAAATTAGGAAACGTATGTATGTCGTATATCGTCATTATCAAGTCGTACAAATGATCAATCTATTTTTAACAGTGTCTATGTAAAACAATAGCGTGTAACTGCATTACTGGATACAAACTAAACAAGTTTAATCAAATTATAGTAATTGCTAAGCTTTCTACACTTGAGATCCCCCTTTGAAGTCCGACACGAGACAGGTACATGCTTCTGACACCGAAAATTGTTAAACAAACATTGACCACGCGCCGAGTAAACAGGTGGCTGGTTACATAATGGCGAATACACTGGCGATGGTCAGAGTGAATAATTATTTTAAGGAAATAAAATATTTCTGACAAAGTAAGTTTAGTTTACTCTAATACAACTTGCATAACACGCGATATCGGGAATTGTTTACAATGCAAGCGACTTTATAGATGTTACCGGTATTTGAAAATATGATGCATAAGTATAAAACGTAATTGTTTAAATGTCAATCATTAATAATAATTGGTAGCAATATCGGGGACATCGTGGCATCATACACTGATAATGTTACTGCAGTTTTTTATACGCCATTTTAAAGTGATAAGATCGACGTATCGTCTGAATCGACGTATCGTAGGAATTTGTTAAAATTTTGGCTAAAAATGCGCAATTCGACTAGTCGTCCGCATCGACGATTCGTCCGAAAAATACGGTAGTGTATATCCAAGGAATGATTGGTAAAAAATTATAGATGTCTTTCAGGTAAATTTTATTAGAACTGGTTCAACAAGAGCTTGGACTTTGGGCAGTACCTACAATTTGATGAAGGTTGGGTTAACTGTCCAGTCATTGGCTCTAATGAATATGATAGTTAATACTTATATGCTCTGGAGATGAGCAGTTCACTGTGTCTACAAAGGGACTTTTCAGTGCCACTGTATGAACAAATCAGTTTTTCAACTTTGGGATAATTTTAAAAAATAGTTTCAAAATTTGTAGTAGACAATATATGTTACTGTTCTGTACATTGTACACAAGACAAAGTGTAAAAAAAATCATAATAATCCTTTTAATTTGAACTAGAGTTGAAATTCTGCAGTGTGCTAACATGCCGATAATTGATTAGAAAGAGATATTCATCAGAGAGTCATTTATAATTTATTAACAAGACCTCACAAACTATTACCGTATTTTAGGGAATTTAGGTCGATCCTGTTTATAGGGCGAAGGAGCCCGTTTTTAGCAAAAAAAATTTAAAAAGTATAAATAGGTCTACTTCGAAGAATTGATTGAAAAATTACCACTAGATTGAATGAATAAATGGTTTAAACCAATAACGTTATCATAGTAGCCTTTTATCTTATTTTACAGTTTAAACAAAAGGGAAATAAAATGCATTCCATAAATTTACACATCGTAAGAAAATGTCTGAAATTGCATCAACATTTTTTTAAATCAATTTATTCAGTACGGCCGGATTAATGGTTAAGATCGTTTGTTTAAATCACTTCCCTGCCATGTATACAAACTGCATGGTGTTAACCAGGGGATAGTAACCTAGCCTGGGGGCATGAATACGGTAGCACATGCAACCTTGTGTCTTTGTTGTTGGTTGAGTTTAAAACATTAATTAGTTCACCGGAGATTCATTTCACCTGCTTATGTTACCGCTATAAATGTTACTGTTCATCTATTGTCATTGTAATTATTCCTCAAGATTTTTTTATATATCCTACCGTATGGCTTAAACAATGTGTACAAAATCATGATAATCGTTCACACCTCTGTGTGACTTTTTACTGTGTATATAACACATGGGTCAACCTCTGATCTTATCAAAGCCTGCGGGCATGATAAGCACGTGCCGAGAGTTCAATTGTGTATAAACAAAGTAGGCCTTACCTAGACTGATTTCAGAGACACCTGGTTTAGATTTCATCGAGAGTTTTATTTTGAATCTACAGAAAAATAAACTTGTACATGTATTCTATTATAAAAACAAATCTTTTTTTTTTATTTCAACCCTTATGATATTTTTCTCCTGTAATTACCCTTTGTACAGTTCTCATTTTACTTTTACCGCGCGAAATCCATTTCCTGTTTATCGTAAGCACATGATCAAAAGCATGACAGCATGTAATAAAGATCGAAGGATGATTCAGTCTGAACGATCGAAGTAAGAAATGTAAGAAGAAATAAATTTTTTCACATTTAATTTGTTTTGATAAGTTACTACAGATAATTGATATAAATTCATACAATTTTTAATCAGAATCCAAGCGGTATTATAGTGAAATCTCATGATTTTACTGGAGGTTTGAATGAATTTTTGCAAAATTTCACATCAAATAAAAAAATAAACAACATAAATAGGGCGAAGCGATGAATAGGGCGAGGTCCACGTCCCAGAGAAAAAAAGTATCGACCTAAATTCCGAAAAATACGGTAACCTTTGATCAGTGAAAATATCAAGCTTTATTAAGTCTGTACTGTCTGTAGAATAATGAATCTTTATTAAAATGTTCGTTCTATTACTATCCCCTAACTGGGGGATATAGAACTACTGATACTGATTGTGTGTATATGGGTGTGTTTTAGCTGCAATAATGTAGCCCTCTCCGATTTTTTATATCTGATGTTTACTGGAGAGGGCTACAATTCCATAGGATCTCCGTAATGGTGCAAAATCAATTTTTTTATGCGGCTGACTTCGGTCTGAAAAGATCGTTTTTATATTTGACTTCCTTTAGATAAAATGATTTTTTAATTCAGGTGGAACAAACTAACCGTATATAAATCAAAACCAGAAAAACACATCAGCATGTTTACCAGTCGTCTTTTTCAGCAGCCATTGGGATTTACGCTTGGAGTTTTGATGGGCTTGATAACGTGAATGTCAGTGTATATAAGCGATCTTACCTCGTTCTATCACTAAAACATCATTTAAGGAAATGGTATATAAGGGAAAATTCATATTTACCACGTTAATTATATTTAAAATAGGAAAATTCCTATATTCAGTTCTGCTCCTGAATTCTCATTGGCTGTTCCAAAATAAAACCGATCAAGGTCAGTAAACATGGCAGACAAATTCAACTTGCGTTGTTGACATACATGAAAAATAACTGATATATGGACTAGATATTTTTGGATTGATTTATGCCATACACAACTACAGCTGAACTTCAGTATCTCGAACACTGATATCTCGAATACAATGGATATGCTGAAGTGATTTTTAAGTCCTAATCACGTAATTTTTCAGTATTTTACCCTCGATATCTCGAATACTCTGATATCTTGAAGTTTCTAAATAGTCCCATCTAGTTCAAGATAACGAAGTTTGACTGTACAATGTTTGAGTTTGGGTAAGAAATGCAAATGTTATTGTCACATATGTACGATTTGAGCTGAAAATCGTTGTGTGAGTGAATCACTCCCTCACTTGCACCATTACAGACATCCTATGGAGTTGTAACCCTCTCCCCAAATAAGAAAAAAAAATTGGGAGAGGGCTACATTATTGCAGCTAGGGTGTGTTATTGTGATAGAGGACAAAGCATTGTAATAAGTTGAACGCTATAAATGTCCAAGGTTCTTGGTGTATTATTTTTTTTATGTATCTGATATTATTAAGTATTACAATATTATACAGTTTAAATTTTACTTGATTCATAACACATTGGTGCTGTGTGTTGTAGGGGTGGAGCAGTGCCTATGGGATGGAGTCGGTGATCCTACAGATCAGTGCCACACTGGTCAAGGGAAAGGCCAGGATCCAGTTCAGTGCTTCAAAGGTAGGCTGTAATATTGTACATCAAGGACGAGATAAGGATCAGTTCAGGTGTTCAATGGTAGGCTGGTATAGTGTATATCAAAAACAAGGCCAGGATCTTGTTAAATGTTACAAGTAGGTTATTTACATACATACTGTATTTAGGAGATATCCAAATCAAGACCAGAATTCTGTTTTGTTAAGATAGTTAAAAAGTATAAAAGCAATGAATACTAGTACTTCTATGTATACATGTATGTGTGGAACTGAAGCAATTTTTAGAAATGTATTGGTAATCTTAAAATCAATTTTGTCTTATTGAATTCCATCATAAGAGAGTTCTTTTCTTATTTTTCAGAATCAGTATAGCTTAGCAAGGGCCCAACAGTCTTTCAAATCTCTGGTGCATATACATGAAAAAAATGGTGAGTTTATGTAGGGATTTGCCATATCAACAACACATTTTATTACCAACGTACTTAAAATACTCAAAATTCAGACTTCAAAAGGTTAAAAAAAATTTTCCGGGGGGGGGGAGGATAAATATATGTGTTTGCCGTTGGGGGGGGGGGGGGGGCATGTATGAACTATTCGTAATTGATAATTTTGTGAACACATGTCTATGGAATATCATTATTCAAAATGTGGGCAGTCTTTAAATTACATTTTAAGTCACTCCTTGATTTGTTCCCAGGTTGGTTCACACCCCCTAAGGAGGATGGATAACCCTTGACCAAAGATTCTCTTCCTTTACACATTGTGATCATCTTCATCCAATCTTCTGTCATCTCTGTTCATTGCTGGGACTCGGGGAGACATTAATGTTACCACTGGTGTCAAATACCATGGGTGGTTTAATGCTACCACTGGTGTCAAATACCATGGGTGGTTTAATGCTACCACTGGTGTCAAATACTGTGGGTGGTTTATAGCGTCAACTCTTTTACTGGTGTCCAATACCGCAGGTGGTTGTATAAAAGACAGATGAAGATGCTTGTTTAAGTGGATAAGACTGTGTTACTTGACTTCCTGATGGTAGTATTGCTCTACTTAATGTATCTCAATGAACTGAGAGAAAGAGAGAGAGAGAGAGAGAGAGAGAGAGAGAGAGAGAAAGAACAAAGGGTGTTCATGCTAATATGAGAGAGAATAAGCAAGAGTAACTGCAGATTTTGTTTTTAGTTGTCTTCAAGATATGCAAGTTTTATTACATGTTTTGTCTTGAGCTATAATGTATTATTTCCAATGTTAAACCTCATACACCAGTTGTGTGATGAATGTGGATTCTCTTGATGTAATGTTACTGTATCAAATAGAGACATGTGGCTTCTCTCTGTTGGTTCTGTATGCAATTAACCAACTCTGTTAAATAAACATTAGATGATATTAACCTTTGTTCACTTGTTATTAGGACACATGAGCTCTAACTTCCTGTAAACAGTTACACGAGTGAGTGTTTCTGTTCACCTGTCAAAACAGGACCGTTGAAATTTCCTCTCCCAATTCATAATGTTCCTTTTTTCTCAAATGAATGTGTTAGTTTTCTCCAATTATCCTTACCCCTAAAAATTTCAACATATATTTATGTACCTTCCTTAAATAGAGAAGTTTAGTATAAAATCAATGTGTACATGTAGAAGTGGAAATAAGTGCATTACGTTGTCAGTTTTGGTAATGAAAATGTACATGTATGTAAAATGTACATGTATGTAAAATCTACATGTATGTAAAATGTATGTACATGTGGAGTGCCATAAGCTGGAACTTGTCGCTTATTTTTCATTGAAATACTGGTACATGTACATTGTATTGAAGAGGTTTGTATACACTTAAACTTTCTTACAAAACATGTTTTGGCTTATCTAAATTAAAAGAACTCTGTTTAAATTACCAATATCTGTAACAACTAATTAAGAAAAAATATTTTTAAGTGCTTGAAATGATGCACATTTAATATAACATGCACAATCTTTGATTTTAGACTGCATGGATGATTATAAAGAATTACATTTATATTATTTTCAAGATCAGCAGTACGCCTCATACTAGTAGTTACTGTTGCTGAACAAGAAACGTTATGCGTACTTGTAACGTACAAGTACACTTATCTGTCGGTTTGCTAAACCTCTCTATTGTTTCCATGTATACAGATATAAAATAGATACTAGTAATGTTTAGAACAGATGCCAGAAAACAAATAAGGCTAGTACACCTGGCCTGTACAGGCCTAGGGGTGGCTGTTGAAATAGGCAGACTAAGCCACATTTAGGGGATATTTCAGAAATAATAAGAGAACAGCTATTCACATTTTGGGTATCTGGTCTGTCCATCGGAAGGGGAATCTAAATTTTTTATAAGATATATGAAAAAAAGCTGTTGAAATAGTGCGTATCTTCTAAAGAACCACTTCACCAGAACTGCCAATATATGTACTTACAAGAGGGGTTCCCTATATAGTGCAGTGTTCTAATAGTTCTACATAGAAATATTCAGGATATGTTTGAATATCTACCATGCTTCAATTCGTGATATTACTATGCAAGGATCCAGATTTATAGAATTATTAAATCAATTGATGCACCCCCCCCACCCCCCAGTCTGAGTTAATAGTTTAAATCGGTAAGGGATAAACCGATCGTTTGAGAACAGTACATGTATAAATCAGGTCAGCGATGTGGCCCTTGGGCCTCTTTATAAAACTCTGATTTCTAGAACGGATTTCATTCGATCCCCGTTCTGTTGACTCATGACATCAATTTCAATGATAGTAACTAATTAAGCATGTCTGACTTTGAATTGTGGAGAGGATTTATATAGGCTGTCCATTCCACAAAATAAATAGTTCACATCTGGAATAAATCAATTCAGAAATAAAATAAATATTGTTCACAATTAAAATAAATCAGTTTATAGTTGAAATTAATGGTTAACAATTAAAATACTAGTCATTACTTATCAATCAAATAAATAGTTCACAATTAAAGTAACAAGTTCAGAACAGGCTGAGTCTGTCGATGTTCCGGGTGTTGGGCTGATCGAAGCGGACCCAGGAGATGTCCTCGGACCTCCACTCGGGGTTGATGAAGTGTCGGCTGACCCTCTCCCTCTCCTTCAGGGAGCGGGGCCGGGGGGAGTGACTGGTGTAGAAGAAGGGCTGGGTGTCCACGTTAGAACTGGCGGACAGCTGACGGACGGGGACGGTAGGGACGTGAACACGGCGGCAGTACGGCAGGCGGTCCTGGTACACGGCATTTCTGGAGGGAATAGAATAGGTATATTAATTCTATCTTATACTGAAATAACACGAAAAGAAGCTGATTATTTGAAGGTATTTTTATCAATTAAATTATTACATAAAAATTTAATTGAGAAAAGAAAGTGAATTTATAATTTTTTTCTTTGCGGAATTAATTTTGCGTGGGTTGCTGGACATTCATTTTATACGATCCAGCATGTGGTGAGAGAATGGCACCTACGTACTATCGTTTTTGAGGGAGGAGACTCATCCGAAATCCGAAAAATCGTTATAAGCAAAAAACAGAAAAAAACCCCAAAAAACCAAACAAACAAATTCGCAAATCATGAAAACCTAATCGTGCCTGCCAGACTAGTAAAATAAAAAAGAACTCTATGTAATTCAGAATGTTTTGTTATTATGATTTGTTAGTGAGCGCACCAGTTGTAATCGTTATCTTTCAATTGCACAGAAATCACTGACACCGTTAAATACATGTATATGAAAATTATCGAAATTTTAAACTATTAGTATAGAATGTATGTGGCCCCAAAATTACGTTAAGATTGGAACCTTTTAACAATCTCGTTTTTCCACTTGTGTTCGAAATCTTTTCTCCATTTATGCTTTTTCTCTTTTTCCTCCTCACTCATCCAATTCCGTAAGGACGCATGCGCACTACACGTGTCCCTGTTCTGGAGGTTTCTCCGTATAATGTGGAGTGGTAGGCGGTGGGGTGAGACCGTCTTTCCCATGTCAGGTCGAGGCGCCGAGTGGAGCCAACGCTCACGCAATGCTGACGTCACTAGAATAAAGCACCTAGCTGTATTAATAAATAGTTTTGTCCATTATAATTTCTATGGTAAACTAATGAGATAGAAAGAAAACTAAAAGTATATACATTTTCATCTTCACAACGTCAAGGCTTTGTGATTACGGAACTCCACGTTTGTGTGGAGTTCTGTAATCACAAAACCTTGACGTTGTGAAGATGATACATATTGGGAGGTATTATATGCTGGCCATTATCATATAGGATACAGGTCTAAAAAAGGACCCCACTGTACTTACGGAAGTCAAACGAGGCGTACTTTAATATGCACTTTAAAGCATCAATGTATGTCAAATATATTCTATTCAATCCATTGTACCTGTGTTGGTAGGTTTTTTCGGCGCTATTTTGAGTTGATTGAATAGGAAACGAGTTGTACAAAAGAAACAGTGTACTATTGTAAAAATGTACAAGGGACTGAAAACCGATGTCTACAATAGCAGGGTTGTACATCTCACGTATACATCTCACGTATACATCCACTATCAACTTCTGTAAGCAGCATAGAATGTACATGTACTATGTCTGAGTTTGTCGGTACTATGTCAGCATACATTTTTCATTACTTTGTAAGCATACATTGGTCAGTACTTGATTTGATTTGAACATATTTTATTGTAAATATCATGGCATAATTATACAAATGGTTAGAATACAAGGTCTAACAACTTACGAGGTCTTCACCATTACGTCAGTACTTTGTAAGCATACATACATTTTTCAGTAAATTGTAAGCATACTTTTGTTAGTACACTGTAAACACATTTGTCAGGACTTTGTAAGCATACATTTGTTAGGACTTTGTAAGCATAGATTAATCAGCACCTTATAAGCATACATTTGTCAATAAATTGTAAGCATGCATTTGTTAGGACCCTGTAAGCATACATTTTTCAGTACATTGTAAGCATACATTTGTCAAAACATCGTTAGCATACATTTGTTAGGATTTTGTAAGCATACATTTGTCAGGACCTTGTAAGCATACATTTATCAGTACATTGTAAACATAGATTGATCAGCACACATTTGTCAATAAATTGTAAGCATGCATTTGTCAGTTTAATGTAAGCATTTATTTGTCAGTACATTGTAAACATACATTTGTATCTTGTGACCTTTTGTAAGAATTCATTTGTCAGTACATTGTAAACATACATGTACATTTGTATCTTGGGACCTTTTGTAGTGCCATGTATAATATCACACTTGTAGGTTCTTTGCAAGCATTTGTATATAGTGTGTTCAGGTTATGTTTACTTTTTCATAATTGTCGAAATAACTACATGTATTTTCCAAGAGTATATTAATCGGTCATTATCAATACAGTACACTAATTTGTCAGTACTAGTACTATGTAAGTAAACTGATGTACATACTGTGCCTGAGTCTGTCGTTAGGGCGGTAAGACTTAGTGAGGAACTCCTCATGATTAGCTTGTCGTATTTTCTCCAGTGAATCCTTGAAAAAAGAAACAAAAATCAAAGTACTGAATGTACTTACAATATTGTCGATACTCCGGTGACATATTCCCCCGCTAATAACACGATGAAGCTAGGCTCACAGATGTCGGAGCGGCGACCAGGGTGCTATCACCCCCGGCTTATCGGCTCGGGGTTCGGCGGTTTTCTATGTAATCTGTGTTTTGATTGATGTTTTTTGTGTAGAAAAATCAATAGCGATCTGTCAATCGGAGGTATTGATAAGTCGTGAAAAATTAATACAAGGGAACCAACGTGAGAAAATCCTTGCAGTAACGGGCTCTGGTCTCGTAAAACGCGCACTTGCTGTGTGGGGAAAACAATGCACCGACAAATGTTTAACCTGCTCAGCTTTTGGGGGGACCTTTAAATACGAGCACGAGTACACATCATTGCCGTTTGAAGCTTTTATAGTACGTTACTATCAACCCTTAATTAAATTGATTTTTAGAATGATAATGTAAATTAAAGTTACCTGAGCCACCTGAAGATTTATTGGTTTAAATACCGTTATGTATACAAATAAACATGTGGATTAGTTACGAGACAAGCTGTACAACAAATACAAGTGTATAATTCAATTGTAGTATTATATATGAGACGAACTGATTCTTTGCTAGACTAAGTACTGTGGAATTTAAAAGTACTTTGCATGAACCGTTGGGCCAATACTTGAAATGAGTTCCATAGTTGCGCAACATCATGTAAATTACTAGGAATTATTTTTGTAAAATGTGCACAACCATCCCCCTTACCACTGTAAGCTACTGGTAGTTAGGGACTAGTACTTGTAAGAAGTGTGTAGCTTATAACACAAAAAAAGGATCGAAGGCATACGGGCCCGATTCTTGGATTTGAAAGGACACTTGCATCCCCCACCCCATCCCCTCGTTCCTCAAAACTTCCTTTAGTGCTTATTCTTGCAAGATGGCGTTTAAAAAAGGCGAATATTAGGGGACATCTTGCAATTGCAAATCACAGACAACAATAGATATGACCATCTGCATTCCGTGGTGATCAGGCTCATGGTAATATTTAACTGGGTTTTTTTAAGGCTTTATCATAATTCGGGAAGATATATTAGTAATTAAAATTTTAATAAGTCATAATTTTACGGATTGCATATGCTTAAACTGTATTTGAGATAGATGAGCAATGTATTCCAATAACATGATGGCAGAAGGATTCAGTGACATAATTACTGGATAGCATGCAGCTGCTACGTTTTATTATTTGTTTAGCAATGCATGCAGTTCAGAAGTAAGAATATTTTATAAATGTACATTTTACATGCTTGTTGGAAGGAATGAGAATTAAATGTGTTTTGGTCGTCAATACTATAGAAATACCTGTATACATGTATATATACCAGTAGTATCTAATGTTACGATCTATCGCGGTCCATGCAGCAATCCCATTGACTATTCAGTTGATATGCCTTTAATCAATCAACCTATACTATTTATAGAAAATTATGCATGTCTAGCATTTGGAATGAGAGAGAGAGAGAGAGAGAGAGAGAGAGAGAGAGAGTTAGTTAGTTTGATTTACCTTCAGTGAAAGTTTGTCCATTTTGCAAAGATCGATCCGAGAATAATTTTGTCAAGCACTGTCTCCTATCCACACTATTAATTTGCATTAAATCCCCATTAAGTGACAAATTCAGAGATAATGATTTCTTTTACTGACGGAATCCTACATTATCAGGATTCATAGCTACCACTTTGTACCTGAATATTCCAATCTTACCTCCACACTCATTGTTTAATGGAATCCAAATAACCACCAAAGGCACACAAATTATTTTACTTCCATATTGTTCCAGGCGATAAATATTATTTCTCTATTCCGCTGCCATTGTTAATCAATTTGCCTTAAACTGATTTCATCTCTCTTTTCATTAAACAGATTTATAGTCAAGTTGGGAGGCGACGATCTACAAATGTTACTCGGTTTTAAAACACAAAGAAAATAACACTAGGTAATTGCACGCTTGGAATGGATCGGTTTAAATGCCTGTGCAGGGGATTCGTTCGGACAATGCAGAAAGAGTCTCTAATAGGCCTGATAATCTAATCCAGTACTGCGCCGGATTAAATGCAGGGGTGGACACTGGTGCATTGTCAATTGGAGATTTATACCAAGAGGATTACCGGCGAGAATATGATTATCCAAGTGTGTCATTCGATGCCAGAAACCTCCTGTCTGTCTGTCTAAGAGGAGGCTCAGAGAAATATCAGGAGTGCGTTTTACAATTATCACATGATAACTTCGTATATAGTTACATTCTTATATTCTTTACACACAAAATCTTTTCAAACAATTTTTCACAACTATTATAATCCATATACATGTACTTTTAATTCAAAATAATTCTTACCGGTAGTTTACGAAAACTCGATGACATATGGCCAGTCTTCGGCCATAACTTCTTTTGCACTCCGGGGTTATAAATAATCCCAAAATTGTGCATGAGGTACATTTCACTTTAGAATAGAATAACTATTAGGCTAGCTAGATAAAACGTAGTCACAATAATTTTTAAAGCTAAGAAATGGAAATATTTTTATACTTATTTCTATTTTAGTTTTTGTATTATTTCTTTCTTTTTTTAAGCATAAAATAAAGGTGTGTGTAGTGGAGGCGGTGTCTTGTCAAAACTAGTGTTTTGAAGTGTGTGTGTGTGTGTGTGTGTGTGTGTGTGTGAGGTATTAAATATCCACTGGGAAGTGACTCACAGCATATTAGAGTTACTTCTCTTTACAAACAGTTACAAAACAAAAAATTTGTACATTGCATAACAGGTTTTAATTTCATCAACAATGATAACCATGGTAACAGTTCACAACCTTGATCAATTTTCTGTTCCTACTCCCCCTAAAAAAAACCTCTTCATGAATTGCACACACTCAATTAAAATTTAACCATGCTTTAAGTACACTACATCATAATTGTTACTAAAACATTTCAAAATTAAAATACAGAAGTCTGAAAACAATAATTAGTAGTTTTTTTGAAAAATTAAAAACAAACTTAAAACCCAACATTTGTTGTATCAAATAACTAAACAAGTGAGAGAAACAATGTCTGACTGCACAATGTTGAATAATGCTTGAAGCTATAAATGAGTTAAACAAGATATGTTAGGTGTAAAGGCAATACATGTACCGGTAAAAGTAATCCAGTTTATAGTTTACCTGTACAGCTGATATGTTACAGATCTACATATATACACAAGTACCTGTTGTATAGCACTATCAAAACAAGGACACTCCAAATTCCAAAAAAATAGAAGAATCCTTCTAAGTTAAAAAAAATCAAAATAAAACAGCAAACACTGCATGGAAAAGATTCATGCAGATCTTCAACTTCTTTTTTGTAAAAAAAAAAAATCACAACCAAATCTAAAAATTGCCACCCAAAAATTCATCAGATCTTGTTCCAACTATAATTTGCATAAATACAAGTCAAAGTTCACATTAATAAATTATAAACTCTTGTCTGGCTCTCTGTTTCAACTGTTGCTTAATGTACATGTTTTATAAAAATACAAATAGCAAAGCACAAACATAAAAGATGATGAATACTTTGTAGAACCACAGAAAACAACTTATTGTGCTATGCAGCAAGTATTAGTCAATTAGAGTAACTTAGAGCATCATGAATGAAAATATATTCACAGTCATATTTGCAAAATCTGGTACAAACATGGTTTGAAAATATATCACAATTCTCCATCAACGTAAAATATCACAATTCATTGCTTAATAAACAGTTACCCATGCAGCCTCATTTTCACCATCCAAATGGAGAATTCACACAAAAAATATAGAAATATAAGGTAACTACACACACTTATATACACACTCAACATGTATCCATGCAATCCTATCATACAGCGGTGTTACACCTCCTAACTGTCGGCCATGTTTCCTCTTGTTCAGAGTTATCTTTCCCTGCCAGTTTCATCTGTCACCAGGTGTCTAGCTGTGTGGACTGGTTTAAGGTGGTGCTACAGTTCACTGACTGGTAAATTATGCATAGTGTCCTAGTTTATCAGTAAGGTTCTTTAAGGTTGATTTAAATGCACTTAACCCCTTGGCAATGTTAACCCGTTTTGTTTAGATACCTTTCCGCCTCCAAAGCCTCAGGGCAGTTCATAATGACCTTAGGGAGGAGACGGTCAATATACGACTTCATGTCCTTGTTTTCCTGACGCAGCGCTGAAAGAAAGAATTCATTGTGAAAACTTAATCAAGAAAAATCTTTAGCCCTTTTACACAAAAAAAAACGCTCATGGTTGTATCTTGGAAGTGGTTTTTAAAAATTGTTTACTTAAATACATGATCTCAATTTTTGTCATGTACCGGTACTTTACATTTCTAGTTTCAGTTTCATTATTTAAAATTATAGAACTTTCATGTATAATTTTTAGTTTCAGTTCCCCTATTTGACAGAGATTGACTATTACCTATATTTTCTAGTTTCAGTTTCTCTATCTGACAGAGTAGGTGGTTGATGGAGGGTGGTGGCTCGGGACTAGGGGGTCCATGGCTGTACTTTGAGGATGGGGACAGAATATATCCCTCACTGGCACGCCGCTTGTGTTTCATGAAGTGGTTCTTTGGCTGTCCATCTCCTTGAACATTCTCAGTGCTCTCAGCCCGGGGCAAAATAAGCTATCAGGACAGAAATCCAAAATATTATAATAAAGCTTCAAATACCAGTACCCTAGTTCCAAAATATACATGGTTTACAAAAGAGAAAAAAAAAATGCAAATTTTTGTTTATTTCTGATAAACATTCTATGAAGAATGTAATGAGCTTTTCTACATTTAAATGTGTATAGAAGTCTCATACAGAAATAAAGCTGCAAATAGGAAAACTGTTGTAAGCAAGAATTCAAACCTTTTTTTTTTTGCACTCAAGAAAATAAAATATATTTCCTGGTTTCTTTTTCGTCCTCAAAAACAAATAATAAGGAGAGTTTTACATGTGAGCAAAATTTTAATTAAGTTTGTATTGACTAATTGAATGATAAATGTAATGATATAGAGGATCATGTAAAAATTATAATTACAAGTAATAAACATGCATTAAAATGTATTAAAAGAACATTGAAAGTGCTTAAATTATTTTAAAATGAAGGAGGACACATTAGTTAATTGGTAGTGCGAAATATGCTTTAACCCAAATTGATGAATTTAAAATTGTTGTTCTAATCATGCATTTGCCAGTAGTTACAGGTACTGCACTCTTAGCCTGGTCAACTAACAGACCATGTAACAAGATGCCCATGGGCCACATCGCTCACCTTAGCGACAATAGGCATGATAAAATCTGCGATAAATAGTTGCTGAGAAATCTTTGACGAAAATTTGTTTGAAAAGTTTGGCTAAAAATAAACAAAGTCGTTATTTAACAGGAAGTTGACCTCCGATTAGTGTGGCGCCGACCTACTCCTCAAGATTTCGATTTTAACGAATTTGAATCTACACTTACTAAAGTTGCTTCCTCTAAAGTTACATCTTTTCTAGGCAAATGGTTTTTTAGAAGAAGATTTTCAGGCTTTTCTCTATATATTCCTATGTAAAAAAAAATCCCCCCTCCCCCGTTGTGACTCCATCCTACCCCCTGGGATCTTGATTTGAACAAACTTGAATCTAACCTACCTGGGGATGCTTCCACACAAATTTCAGCTTTCCTGGCTGATTGGTTTCTGAGAAGAAAATTTCAAAAGATTTACTCTATATGTTCCTATGTAATCATTCGACCCCCCATCCTCATTGTGGCCCCACCCTACCCCCGGGGGTCATGATTTTCACAACTTACAATCTACACTAGCTGAGGATGCTTCCACACAAGTTTTAGTTTCCCTGGCTGATTAGTTTCTGAGAAGAAGATTTCTAAAGATTTACTCTATATATTCCTATGTAAACATTCGACCCCCCCCCCCCATTGTGGCCCCACCCTACCCCCGGGGGTCATGATTTTCACAACTCAATATCTACACTAGCTGAGGATGCTTTCACATACGTTTCAGCTTCCCTGCTAAAGAATCACTCTTGATAATCCAATGTAAGCATTTGACCCCCCCCCCGCCATTGTGGCCCCACCCTACCCCAGGGGATCATGCTTTTCACAACTTTGAATCTACACTAGCTGAGGATGCTTTCACATAAGTTTCAGCTTTCCTAGCTGATTAGTTTCTGAGAAGAAGATCTTTAAAAATTTACTCTATATATTCCAATGTAAAATTTTGACCCCCATTGTGGCCCCACCCTACCCCCGGGGGTCATGATTTTCACAACTTACAATCTACCCTACCTGAGGATGCTTCCACACAAGTTTCAGTTTCCCTGGCTGATTAGTTTCTGAGAAAAAGATTTTTAAAGATTTACTCTTTATATTCCTATGTAAACATTCGACCCCCCATTGTGGCCCCACCCTACACCCGGGGGTCATGATTTTCACAACTTTGAATCTACACTAGCTGAGGATGCTTCTACTTAAATTTCAGCTTTCCTGGCTAAATGGTTCTTGAGAAGAAGATTTTTGAAAATATCTCAAATTTTTTCAATAATTTCTAATGATCTCCCCTTATAAAAGGATGTGGCCCCTAATTTTCACAACTTTGAATTTCCTTTGGCTAATGGTGCTATGTGCCAAGTTTGGTTAAAATTGGCCCAGTGGTTCTGGAGAAGATGTCGAAAATGTGAAAAGTTTACAGACAGACAGACGGACAGACGGACGGACAGACTGACGACAGACAAAATGTGATCAGAAAAGCTCACTTGAGCTTTCAGCTCAGGAGAGCTAAAAAATTGTTTAAGTGATCATTTTATCAGAGAAGCAAGGAAATAAACCTCCAAATTTGTTTCACTGTGCTTTCCAACAAAAATCATGTTCTCTTGGTCTCCTCCCTAAGATTACTTGAACAAAACATATCAACTGAGTTTATAATGCAGAGATTGTGTTAACAGACTGGGTAGAGAGGAGGGTAGAAGGAAGCATTGTTTAATAAGGGACAAATTTTAAGACAGATATTGTAGTATCTCACCTTAATCCTGCAGGAATGTGATTTCTAATACACACACAACAACACATCATCAAACAGTCAACTTAACCTGACAGTAAACAGTGCAGTGTCTGCTATAACACTCAAAACAGTAGGTATGTGTTTACATGTGATTACCTGTACTGTCTTCTTGAGTGTCTGGGGGGATGGGGGGAAACTGTCGCAGCTGATGGTAAAGCTGGACGACCGCCGTCCATCCGTCTGATCGTCCTCGGGGTAGCTGACCTCTCCCTCTGAGGGAAGTTCCTCCACATAGCTGTAGGCCTGTCTCAGGCAACCAATGCCGCCAGATTCCGTCTCTATCTCCACGTTTCCGATTCCTGCCAGAGATGGTTTGGTTGTACAGTAGATTCTATTGGAGGATTCCCATATCACAGAGTTGACACATTCACACTCACATATAGTCAAGTCCACAATGTCTGCCTTACTCATGCCCAAGTTTTTGCCTTCAATTGTCACCTTGGTGCCTCCTTCGATCAGACCACATGACGGGGAAACCGAGGTAATCACTGGGCACATGTAATTGTGTCCCCGAGATTTCATCGGTTTATCATTCTCCTCATCCTGATGGGATTTTCCAAAGTTAAAAATATCCTGGATGGACCGGGAGAATTTTTTGTGGAGGGTGGGTAACTTGGATCCTTCCCCCTGTTTGCTCTCTTTGTGGTTCTTGAGGTGGATGACGGGGGAATTGGGCAGGCTGAACCTCCTTTTGTAGGTTTTGATGACCAGGGCATGGGCCTGCCTGTACTGGGAAACATGGCACCTATAGATGAGTTCTCCCTTGGGGTTGGAGCACTTTTTGTGGGGCTGAAGGGACACTATGGTGGTGTGGCCAGGTGGTCCTGAGAGACTGGTGATGGGTACATTTACCTGACCAAGGACGTCATTCTTCTCTGTCACAATGAAAAAGACCTGGTCCAGGGGGTACGTCACTTGTCTTTAAAAAAAACAATACGTGTACTGGCTTTGGAAGGAACCAATCATAACTAAGCTTTTTAGGTTATAATAAGTGTTAGTTGGATATGACCATAAATGCAATTTCCCAAAGATATTGTCCCACACTATAATTAATGAATTAAAATTTCATTAACAAAAAAAAAATAAATAACACAAGTCAACATGACTATTTTGAATTGTAACTCGTAATTTTTCTTCAATAATACAATACGTTTCTAGATTGAGCTTCTTTTTTTCTCTCCATCCATTTACCATTTGGATTACAATACTTACATGGTGGATTCCTCGTTCCATTCTGGATTTCCACCTGGATCCTTTACCACTGTTGTCCTGTATTTTTTAGAGCCCACCCCAAAAATTACAGAGAATTTACATTTTCCTACAAGAAATTGGAGGAATTAATCCACTCTAAATATTTGAGTTGAATCAAAGAAGTTAAATTTTTTACATTTATCAATCTACTATACTATCTTTTTACAACTTTTTAAATTAATTTGCCTAATAGGATATCTAAAATGCTTTCTTAATCACCATCATCAGAGAGAGAGAGAGAGAGAGAGAGAGAGAGAGAGAGAGAGATTTTACCTTGTCTTTTGCTCTGTAAGCCTTTAGCACTAAGAACTGTAATATAAACAGAAAAAGCTCTGATTACTTTCATTCCTCATTGTATTTTATCATCTACTTAAATTACCTTACATGTCCTCCACAATACTGCACAAAAAGCTGCATGGATCAGGTATTACCAATCTCCTGAAGAAGAAGGAATGGGTCCTAAGGCAAATCAGATAATTGACAGCCTCTCTGTGAGGTGTGCAGAACTCTGGTACTGTTAGCTGGGTCAGACCTGCTCAACTGGCTCGATCAAGCTAATGGTGCAGGGCTTGTTTTGTTGTTCAGGAGTCAGAGATTTTACATGCAACACTGACATCTTGAAGATATTGTAAATTATGTTCTACAAACTGGGAGTGGTCAATCAATTACACGATTAATTAGTTAATCAACATAAATATGTGATTATGTTGAGACACTGGACTTTGATGGTTTTAAAATGGTTATTGATGATGTGGTTATTTTTCATCCTAATCACCTGCTTCAATAAAACATCCAAGTCAACTATCGGAAAATAAAGTGTACTATATCCCCATTTGTTTATACAATATACTGCTAATTTACATCAACATGTGACCAGTACTTCTTCATTTTGCATTTTTCATTGTCATTTAGGATGTAAAAACCTCTGCAGGGAACGCTGAAAGGTCAGGCATTTATTTGTGTGGAGATTTGGAGTGAGCTGGTGTGTGTTTGCCTGATGGTTACATGTAATGGTGTGAATGGCCCGGGGCCTCCCACCTAATACACTCAAGTCTGACACATTCCATAATCTACTCATTTGTTCAGGATTTCTCTGAATCCCAAGGTCTTGGATAGATCAGAAAACAAACCACTTGGTGACACAAGTTAGTCCTTACAAAAGCACAACCTTACAAATCACCATCAACTCCTACAGGCGTTTAAGGTCGGTCGCGGGTTTAAAATTTTGCGTCCTCTGCGCAGGGTATTGCGCATTACTGTCGTAAATCGCAAATGCAAAGTAAAATGTTCAAATATACAGGTTATCATGTAACGTTTTTATTTAAAAGAAATACTCACCAAAAAAAAGTATTTTTAGTGAAATGAATCGTTAGAATAATGTTCAGAAGTATTGTATTCATTTCGCCACTTCTTCAAATTTGACGTTATACACGTCGGAGTCAACGTCCTATGATGACGTCAGTTGAGACTTTGACGTAACAATTGACAAAAATAAACGTCGAGCATTTTTTATAGCAGCGTCAATAATTAAAATTGAAAATATAATTTGCAAAATAAAAACATATGCGCAATCCTGTCATGTTCTGTGTGACTGGAAAGGTATTCTTTATCTATACAAATATTATTAAATTTGATTCGTAAACATCCATTTATTCTATACAATTTTATATGTAAAATGGCTGACGAAACATTTATAGGACCAAACTACAAGTATGAGGGCGGATAGCATAAAAACTATCCGGTCAATTTCGTTTTAATTTGGCAAAAAGTTTACATATACATTAACCTTCCATCGCTGAAAATTAAAAGAATATCGTATGTTTGTAATTTTTTACATATGAAATTGAAAATGTAAACCCCCTTTTTCCTATATAATCCTGTATAAAATTTCGGAGATGATTCGGTCATACGACCAAAATTTGAGCGCGGTAAACAGATAAATTATCTGGTCAATTTCATTTATACTTTTATACATAGTTTACTCATAAGATGACCTTTCACTGTGAAAAAAATAAAGGAAATCGTATGTTTGAAACATTCTCCCCTGAGACTCCTTAATTAAAACTACTTCATTGCCAATAATGATGGATATGCTTGTATTGATCAATGTATCAAGTTTAACTAACTCAAAACATTCAGGGAGCACCAATACAACAGAATTGTGGAAGAAATACTTCATTTTACTAAACAACAACAAAGTTTCAAGGTATGCCCAACTTGGTACATGTACTTATAATTAATAAAGCTGATTTGCAATCAGGGATTAAAAAAGTTTAATACCAAACCAAGCCCCAGGCTTGTACATGTACCTCAGTTTATCAATGTCTACATACAATAACTGTTTAACAATAGAAATTCTTCCTCGTACATAAATGAGTCATGTTTCAGTCGAACCTCTTTCTCAGTGTAAATTTGATCCCAATGAACTTATATTTATGTTATCTTTATACTGCATTTTTTGTATATTAAAATGTTGTACGTTTTCCTGAATAAAACCCAGATTGATCTAATATAGTTAAATCTATGGTCTACTACATCATTGTGTTTTATCAAATGGAATCAAAATGTCCATGTAATAATTGTAATATATTTACATTTCACATATTTTTTGCGTGGAAAGCTACTGCAGTTATAACACTGCAACACACACAGGGTACTGAAAGGTTAAAATGACGAGTTTATTATGACGTCACAAATGTTGAACGCTGTTAAATGAAACGTCACAAGCGAAAATCAAGGTTTACGCTTGTGGCTGTTACAGCGGCTCTTCCATTTATATGAACTTACCCTTAGGATAGAATAGGATTTTTAAGGTATAAATCACTTTTGCAGACAAGGCAAGAAGTTAAAAAAATGTAAATATAAGCATTAAATCATTATTTTTTGAAAGATATAGTCTCATAACTGCAGCGGTGTGTGCATACAAATTTTCATAACGCGCTAACGCGCGTTACTCAATTTGTATGCAGACACCGCTGCAGTTATGAGACTATATCTTTCAAAAAATAATGATTCAATGCTTAAACAAAAACACCTCTGACATGACCCGCATGATATTGCATGTACAGACAAAATAATTCTGGTCAACCCCCACCTCACCCCTTCTAAACAACTAATTTATGTAACATCACATCGAGTCTCAAGACCTTTGGTATAAAGACATGTCTATTCTTCTTTAAGCTAATCTCCTTAAATACAGGCCTGTACTAGTACCTGGAACTAACTCTTTTAAATGTCATATAAACTTTTACAGAAAATATCTCCTGACTGTATGTACTGACACATCAATCATTACCTATACCAGGTATGAAGACAACTACAATCGATACATTTTCTCACTTCTACATACATCAATAGTATGTCCATACTTACATGTACATATAAGACAATGGTTTATATACATGTAATTTCTAAATTGCCTAAACCTCTATACCACCTGGTATACACAAGCTGATCAGTAAAGTTGTTTCATTACATGATGCCTCAGTGATAACTTTCTTCTACTCAGATTCAATATCACTGGAAGCATTGCTATGATCATCATCATCATCTTTTATCATAATGAATAAAACCAATACTGGTACCAGTAAGGCCATCCTTGTTGAAATCCTCAATACGATGTGTGTACTTACCAACGACAGTTACCTCTGCAGCCTCGTTCATCCTCACTCACAGTCGGTGCTACGTCTCAGTCAATCATAATGCTCCTCGATAACTGTTAATCAGACGAGGTGTTGGAGAGTTAGATACTTAGAACTTGACTTGTCTAATCAGTGAAGTCACCACCTTAACCTGGGTTAAGCCTGGAGATCCCCAGCACTGCATTAATACTGACTACTGTGTGTATATATCTTCCTCAATATCAATAATACAAACTACAGGACATAGGTATTTATCTAATGACATCAAGTGACTTCTTTTTTTTTTTCTCATACTTCCTGAAAGCAGACATTATATGAATACTTTTTCACCTGCATGAATAGATCAAAAACTTCTCTAAGAATTACCTATACTAGTATCCACTTCCACATCAGTCATGAAAGATAAGATCAGATGACACTAGAATGAAAGGTTAAACACCATTAGACTAAAAGATACACAACTTATCTCCCAAATGTAAACATTTTACACTACCATTAAAATACATACATTGGCCAGCAGAAGTATAGAGGCTCAGAGGATATATAGACAATGCAGAAAGAGTCTCTGATAGGCCTGATAATCTAATCTAGTACTGCGCCGGATTAAATGCAGGGGTGGACACTGGTGCATTGTCAATTGGAGATTTATACCAAGAGAATTACCAGCGAGAATAGGATTATCCAAGTGTGTCATTCGATGCCAGAAACCTCCTGTCTGTCTGTCTGTCTAAGAGGAGGCTCAGAGAATTCCAGGAGTGTGTTTTACAATTATCACAGGATAACATCGTATATAGTTACATTCTTGTATTCTTTACACACAAAATCAATTCAGAACTATTTTTCACAACTATTATAATCCATATACATGTACTTTAAATTCAAAACAATTCTTACCGGAAGCTAGTTTATGAAAACGAGATGCCAGATGGCCAGTCTTCGGCCATAACCTCTTTTGCACTCCGGGGGTATAAATAATTCTAAAATTGTGCATGAGGTACATTTTACTCTAGAATAAAATTACTATTAGGCTAGCTTAATAAAACGTAGATTTAAAATAATTTTTAAAGTTAAAATATGGGCATAATATTCATACTTACTTACCCTATTTTTATTTTATTTTGGTATATTTTTTTCTTTTGGGCATAAAATAGAGTGTGAGTAGTGAAGGCGGTGTCTTGTCAAAACCAGTGTTTGGGGGTAGTTTTTTTTTTGTGTGAGGTATTAAATATACACTGGGAAGTGACAGCATATTAGAGTTAATTCTCTTTACACACAGTTACAAAACACGAAATTTGTACATTTCATAACAGGTTTTAATTTCATCAACAATGATAACCATGGTAACAGTTCACAACCTTGATCAATTTTCTGTCCCTACTCCCCCTAAAAAAAAAACCTCTTCATGAATTGCACACACTCAATTAAAATTTACCATGCTTTAAGTACACTACATCATAACTAAAACATTTCAAAATTAAAATAAGAAGTCTGAAAACAATACTGTAAACCAACTTTTATTCGCGTGCGAGAAATTTTCGTGAAGTTCGCGAGAGCCTCATTGTCGCAAATAATTCTCGCCGCTGACCAGTATTTGCCATATAATTGCAATAAAAAAACAGGTGTTGGTAAGGCTTGGTCGCAAAAATTTGTCGCCGCGAACCAGTTCATCTCAGTAAAAGCGTGAAATAAAGTTGTCGCAAATAATAGTTGATTTACAGTAATTAGTAGTTTTTTTGAAAATTAAAAACAAACTTAAAACCCAACATTTGTTGTATCAAATTACTAGACAAGTGAGTGAAAAAAATGTCTGACTGCACAATGTTGAATAATGCTTGAAGCTATAAATGAGTTAAACAAGATATGTTAGGTGTAAAGGCAATACATGTACCGGTAAAAGTAATCCAGTTTACAGGTTACCTGTACAGCTGATATGTTACAGATCTACATAACTATATACACAAGTACCTGTTGTATAGCACTATCAAAACCAGGACACTCCAAAAACAGAAGAATCCTTCTAAGTTAAAAAAATCAAAATTAAAACAGCAAACCCTGGAAAAGATTCATGCAGATCTTCCAACTTCTTTTTGTAAAAAAAAAAAAAAATCAACCAAATCTAAAAATTGCCACCAAAAAATTCATCAGATCTTGTTCCAACTAAAATTTGCATAAATACAAGTCAAAGTTCATACTCATAAATTATAAACTTTTGTCTGGCTCTCTGTTTCAACTGTTGCTTAATGTACATGTTTTATAAAAATACGAATAGCAAAGTACATGTACAAACATAAAAGATGATGAATACTTTGTAGAACTACCGGTAGACAAAATAACTTATTGTGTTATGCACCAAGTATTAGTCAATTAGAGTACCTTAGAGCATCATGAATGAAAATATATTCACAGTCATATTTACAAAATCTGGTAAAAACATGGTTTGAAAATATATCACAATTCTCCATCAATGTAAAATATCACAATTCGTTGCTTAATAAACAGTTACCCATGCAGCCTCATAATCACATTCCAATAGGAGAATTCACACAAAAAATATAGAAATATAAGGAAACTACACACACATATATACACACTCAACATGTATCCATGCAATTCTATCATACAGCGGTGTTACACCTCCTAACTGTCGGCCATGTTTCCTCTTGTTTGGAGTTATCTTTCCCTGCCAGTTTCATCTGTCACCAGGTGTCTAGCTGTGTGGACTGTTTAAGGTGGTGCTACAGTTCACTGACTGGTAAATTATGCATAGTGTCCTAGTTTATCAGTAAGTTTCTTTAAGGTTGATTTTAATGCACTTAACCCCTTGGCAATGTTAACCCGTTTTGTTCAGATACCTCTCCGCCTCCAAAGCCTCAGGGCAGTTCATAATGACCTTAGGGAGAAGACGGTCAATATACGACTTCATGTCCTTGTTTTCCTGACGAAGCGCTGAAAAAAAGAATTCATTGTGAAAACTTAATCAAGAAAATTCTTTAGCTCTTTTACATGAAAAAAAACCGCTCATGGTTGTATCTTGGAAGTGATTTTTAACAATTGTTTACTTTAATACATGCTCTCAATTTTTGTCATGTACTGGTACTTATATTTGACACATTACGACTGTTACCTATATTTTTTAGTTTCAGTTTCTCTATCTGACAGAGTAGGTGGTCAATGGAGGGTGGTGGCTCGGGACTGGGGGATCCATTGCTGTACTTTGAGGAAGGGGGCAGAATATATCCCACACTGGCGCGCCGCCTCTGTTTCATAAAGTGGTTCTTTGGCTGTCCATCTCCTTGAACATTCTCAGTGCTCTCAGCCCGGGGCAAAATAAGCTATTAGAACAGAAATCCAAAATATTATAATAAAGCTTCAAATACCAGTACTGTAGTTCCAAAATATACACGGTTTACAAAAGAAAAAAAATGTAAATTTTTGTTTATTTCTGATAAACATTCTACCAAGAATGTAATGAGCTTTTCTACATTTTAAATGTGTATAGAAGTCTCATATGGAAAAAAGTTGAAAATAGGAAAACTGTTGTAAGCAAGAATTCACAGCTTTCCTTTTTTTCTTTTTTCTTTTTGCTCTTAAGAAAATAAAATATTTCCAGTTTCCTTTTCTTCCTCAAAAACAAATTTTAAAAGAGAGTTTTACATGTTAGCAAAATTTTAATTAAGTTGGTATTGACTAATTGAATGATCAATGGAATGATATAGAGGATCACGTAAAAATAATAATTACAAGTATTAAACATGCATTAGAATATATTAGAAGAACATTGAAAGTGCTTAAATTATTTTAAAATGAAGAAAACATTAGTTTATTGGTAGTGCGAAACATGCTTTAACCCAAATTGATGAATTTAAAATTGTTGTTCTAATCATGCATTTGCCAGTAGTTACAGGCACTGCACTCTTAGCCTGGTCAATTTACAGACCATGTGAAAAATTGTTTAAGTGATCATTTTATCAGAGAAGCAAGGAAATAAACCTCCAAATTTGTTTCACTGTGCTTTCCAAAAACAATCATGTTCTTTTGGTCTGCTCCCTAAGATTACTTGAACAAAACATATCAACTGAGTTTATAATGCAAAGATTACGTTAACAGACAGGGTAGAGAGGAGGGTAGAAGGAAGCATTGTTTTGTAGTCTCTCACCTTAATCCTGCAGGAATGTGATTTCTAATACACACACAACAACACATCATCAAACAGTCAACTTAACATTACAGTAATTAGTGCAGTGTCTGCTATATCACACAAAACAGTAGGTATGTGTTTACATGTGATTACCTGTACTGTCTCCTTGGGTGTCTGGGGGGATGGGGGGACACTGTTGCTGCTGATGGTGAAGCTGGCTGACCGTCGCCCATCTGTCTGGTCATCTTTGGGGTAGCTGACCTCTCTCTCGGGCGGAAGTTCCTCCCTGTAGCTGTAGGCCTCTCTCAGGCGACCAATGCCGCCAGATTCTGTCTTTATCTCCACGTTTCCGATTCCTGGCAGAGATGGTTTGGTCGTACAGTAGATTCTATTGGAGGATTCCCATATCACAGAGTCGACACATTCACACTCACATATAGTCAAGTCCACAATGTCTGCCTTACTCATGCCCAAGTTTTTCCCTTCTATTGTTACCTCGGTGCCTCCTTCGATCAGACCACATGACGGGGTAACCGAGGTAATCAGTGGGCACATGTTATTGTGTCCCTGTTCATCAATCTCCTCATCCTGATGGGATTTTCCAATGCTAATAATATTCTGGATGGACCGGGAGAATCTTTTGTTGAGGGTGGATAACTTGGATCCTCCCCCCTGTTTGCTTTCTTTTTGGTTCTTGAGGTTGATGACAGGGGAATTGGGCAGGCTGAACCTCCTTTTGAATTTCTGGGTGGCAGAGTTTGTCTGGAGCCTGTTGGGACTCCCGGTTTTGATGACCTTGGAAACATGGCACCTATAGACGAGTTCTCCCTTGGGGTTGGAGCACTTTTTGTGGGGCTGAAGGGACACTATGGTGGTGTGCCCAGGTGGTCCCGAGAGACTGGTGATGGGTACATTTACCTGACCAAGGATGTCATTCTTCTCTGTCACATGGAAAAAGACCTGGTCCAGGGGGTCCGTCACTTGTCTATAAATAAAACAATACATGTACTGGCTTTGGAAGGAACCAATCATAACTAAGCTTTTTAGTTTATGATAAATGTTGGTTGGATATGACCATAAATGCAATTTTCCAAAGATATTGTCCCACACTATAATTAATGAATAAAAATTTCATTAACAAAAAAAATAAATAACACAAGTCAACATGATTATTTTGTATTGTAACTCGTAATTTTTCCACAATACATGTAATACACTATGCTGTTTCTAGATTGAGCTTTTTTTCTCTCCATCCATTTATCAATTGGATTACAATACTTACATGGTGGACTCCTCATTCCATTCTGGATTTCCATCAGGATCTTTTACCACAGTTGTTCTGTATTTCTTAGAGCCCACCCCAAAAATTACAAAGAATTTACATTTTCCTGCAAGAAATTGGAGGAATTAATCCACTCTAAATACTGTATTTGAGTTAAATAAAAGAAGTTAAATCTTTACATTTATCAATCTACTGTACTATCTTTTTACAACTTTTTAAATTAATTTGCCTAACAGGATATCTAAAATGCTGCCTTAATCACCATCATCAGAGAGAGAGAGAGAGAGAGAGAGAGAGAGAGAGATTGATTTTACCTTGTCTTTTGCTCTGTAAGCCTTTAGCACTAAGAACTGTAATATAAACAGAAAAGCTCTGATTACTTTCATTCCTCATTCTTTTTTATCATCTACTTAAATTACCTAACATGTCTTCCACAATACTGCACAAAAAGCTGGATCAGGTATCGCCCATCTCCTTAAGAAGAAGGAAGGGGTCCTAAGGCCAATCAGATAATTGACAGCCTCTCTGTGAGGTGTGCAGAACTCTGGTACTCGTTACCTGGGTCAGACCTGCTCAACTGGTTCAAGCTAACGGTGCAGGGCTTGTTTTGTTGTTCAGGAGTCAGAGATTTTACAGGTAATTGACATCCGGAAGATATTGTAAATTATGTGCTACAAACTGGGAGTGGTCAATCAATTACACGACTAATTCAATTTAGTTACCGTAATCAGCATAAATATGTGATTATGTTGAGACACTGGACTTTGATGGTTTTAAAATGGTTATTGATGATGTGGTTATTTTTCATCCTAATCACCCGGTTCAATAAAACATCCCAGTCAACAATCGGAAAATAAAGTGTACTAGATCCACATTTGTTTATACAATATATTACTGCTAATTTACATCAACATGTGACCAGTACTTCTTCATTTTGCATTTTTTATTGTCATTTAGGATGTAAAAAACCTCTGCAGGGTACACTGAAAGGTCAGGCATTTATTTGTGTGGAGATTTGGAGTGAGCTGGTGTGGTTGCCTAATGGTTACATGTAATGGTGTGAATGGTCCCGGGCCTCCCATCTAATACACTCAAGTCTGACACATTCCATAATCTACTCATTTGTTCAGGATTTCTCTGAATCCCAAGGTCTTGGGTAGATCAGAAAACAAACAACTTAGTGACACAAGTTAGTTCTTGACAAAAGCACAACCTTACAAATTAAATCACCATCTACTCCTAAAGGTCTTTAATTAAAACTACCTCATTGCCAATAATGATAGACATGCATCAATGTATCAAGTTTAACTAACTCAAAACATTCAAGGAGCACCAATACAACAGAATTGTGGAAGAAATACTTCATTTTACTAAACAACAACAAAGTTTCAAGGTATGCCCAACTTGGTACATGTACTTATAATTAATAAAGCTGATTTGCAATCAGGGATTAAAAAAGTTTAATACCAAACCAAGCCCAAGGCTTGTACATGTACCTCAGTTTATCAATGTCTATACATACAATAACTGTTTTAACAATAGAAATTCTTCCTTGTATATAAATGAGTCATGTTTCAGTCGATTTAGTCGAACCTCTTTCTGAGTGTAATTGATCCCACTGACCTTATATTTATGTTATCTTTATGCATGTTATACTACATTTTTTGTATATTAAAATGTTTTATGTTTTCCTGAACAAAACCCAGATAGATCTAATGAAGCTAAATCTATGGTCTATTACATCATTGTGTTTTATCAAATGGAATCAAAATGTCCATGTAATAATTGTAATACAAAAACACCTCTGACATGATCCGCATGATACTGCATGTACAGACTAATTAATTCTGGTCAACCCCCACCTCACCCCTTCTAAACAACTAATTTATGTAACATCACATCGAGTCTCAAGACCTTTGGTATAAAGACATGTCTATTCTTCTTTAAGCTAATCTCCTTAAATACAGGTACTAGTACCTGGTACTAACTCTTTTTAAATGCCATATAAACTTTTACAGAAAATATCTCCTGACTGTATGTACTGACACATCAATCATTATTTATACCAGGGATGCAGACAGCTACAATCGATACATTTTCTCACTTCTAAATACATCAATAGTATGTCCATACTTACATGTAAGACAATGGTTTATATACATGTAATTTCTACAGTGCCTAAACCTCTATACTACCTGGTATACACAAGCTGATCAGTAAATTGCTTACATGATGCCTCAGTGATAACTTACTTTTACTCAGATTCAATATCACTGGAAGCATTGGAAGCATTGCTATGATTATCATCATATCTTTTATCATAATGAATAAAACTAATAAGGCCATCCTTGTTGAAATCCTCAATATGATGTGTGTACTTACCAACGACAGTGACCTCTGCAGCCTCGTTCATCCTCACTCACAGTCGGTGCTACGCCTCAAAACGCCTCAATCATAATGCTTCTCGATTCTTGTTCACCTGTAATAGTTATATAACTGTTAATCAGACGAGGTGTTGGAGAGTTAGGTACTTAGAACTTGACTTGTCTAATCAGTGAAGTCACCATCTTAACCTGGGTTAAGCCTGGGGATCCCCAGCACTGCATTAATACTGACTACTGTGTGTATATATCTTCCTCAATATCAATAATACAAACTACAGGACATAAGTATTTATCTAATGACATCAAGTGACTTCTTTTTTTCTCTCATACTTCCTGAAAGCAGATATTATATGTATACATTTTCACCTGCATGAATAGATCAAAAACTTCCCCAAGAATTACCTATGTCCACTTCCACATCAGTCATGAAAGATAAGATCAGATGACACTAAGATGAAAGGTTAAACACCATCAGACAAAAAGATACACAACTTCTTTCCCAAATGTCAACATTTTACACTACCATTAAAATACATACATTGGCCAGCAGAAGTATAGAGGCTCCGAGGATATTTAGACAATGCAGAAAGAGTCTCTGATAGGCCTAATCTAGTACTGCGCCGGATCAAATGCAGGGGTGGACACTGGTGCATTGTCAATTGGAGATTTATACCAAGAGGATTACCAGCGAGAATAGGATTATCCAAGGGTGTCATTCAATGCCAGAAACCTCCTGTCTGTCTGTCTAAGAGGAGGCTCAGAGAATTCCAGGAGTGCGTTTTACAATTATCACAGGACAACGTCGTATATAGTTACATTCTTATATTCTTTACACACAAAATCTATTCAAAACTATTTTTCACAACTATTATAATCCATATACATGTACTTTTAATTCAAAACAATTCTTACCTGAAGTTTATGAAAACTCGATGCCAGATGGGCAGTCTTCGGCCATAACTTCTTTTGCACTCCGGGGGTATAAATAATCCCAAAATTGTGCATGAGGTACATTTCACTTTAGAATAGAATTACATGTACTATTAGACTAGCTAGATAAAACGTAGATTTAAAAACAATAATTTTTAAAGTTAAAATATGGGCATATTATTTATACTTACTAACCCTATTTTTATTTTATTTTGGTATTATTTTTTCTTTTTGGCATAAAATAAGGTGTGTTTAGTGGAGGCGGTGTCTTGTCAAAACTAGTGTTTTGGGGTTGGTTTTTTGTGTGAGGTATTAAATATCCACTGGGAGGTGACAGCATATTAGAGTTACTTCTCTTTACACACAGTTACAAAACACAAAATTTGTACATTGCATAACAGGTTTTAATTTCATCAACAATGATAACCATGGTAACAGTTCACAACCTTGATCAATTTTCTGTCCCTACTCCCCCTAAAAAAAAAACTCTTCATGAATTGCACACACTCAATTAAAATTTACCATGCTTTAAGTACACTACATCATAACTAAAACATTTCAAAATTAAAATAAGAAGTCTGAAAACAAAACTGTAAACCAACTTTTATTCGCGTGCGAGAAATTTTCGTGAGGTTCGCGAGAGCCTCATTGTCGCAAATAATTCTAGCAGCTGACCAGCCATATAATTGCAATAAAAAAACAGCTGTTGGTAAGGCTTGGTCGCAAAAATTTGTCGCCGCGAACCAGTTCATCTCAGTAAAAGCGTGAAATAAAGTTGTCGCAAATAATAGTTGATTTACAGTAATTAGTAGTTTTTTGGAAAATTAAAAACAAACTTAAAACCCAACATTTGTTGTATCAAATTACTAGACAAGTGAGAGAAAAAAATGTCTGACTGCTCAATGTTGAATAATGCTTGAAGCTATAAATGAGTTAAACAAGATATGTTAGGTGTAAAGGCAATACAAGTACCGGTAAAAGTAATCCAGTTTACAGTTTACCTGTACAGCTGATATGTTACAGATCTACATATATACACAAGTACCTATTGTATAGCACTATCAAAACAAGGACACTCCAAATTCCAAAAAAAAAAATTAGAAGAATCCTTCTAAGTTAAAAAAAATCAAAATTAAAACAGTAAACCTTGGAAAAGATTCATGCAGATCTTCCAACTTCAAAAAAATCACAACCAAATCTAAAAAATTGCCACCAAAAAATTCATCAGATCTTGTTCCAACTATAATTTGCATAAATACAAGTCAAAGTTCACATTAATAAATTATAAACTCTTGTCTGGCTCTCTGTTTCAACTGTTGCTTAATGTACATGTTTTATAAAAATACAAATAGCAAAGCACAAACATAAAAGATGATGAATACTTTGTAGAACTACTGGTACACAAAACAACTTATTGTGCTATGCAGCAAGTATTAGTCAATTAGAGTACCTTAGGGCATCATGAATGAAAATATATTCACAGTCATATTTACAAAATCTGGTAAAAACATGGTTTGAAAATATATCACAATTCTCCATCAACGTAAAATATCACAATTCATTGCTTAATAAACAGTTACCCATGCAGCCTCATAATCACATTCCAAATGGAGAATTCACACAAAAAATATAGAAAATATAAGGTAACTACACACACTTATATACACACTCAACATGTATCCATGCAATCCTATCATACAGCGGTGTTACACCTCCTAACTGTCGGCCATGTTTCTTCTTGTTCAGAGTTATCTTTCCCTGCCAGTTTCATCTGTCACCAGGTGTCTAGCTGTGTGGACTGTTTAAGGTGGTGCTACAGTTCACTGACTGGTAAATTATGCATAGTGTCCTAGTTTATCAGTAAGTTTCTTTAAGCACTTGGCCCCTTGGCAATGTTAACCCATTTTGTTTAGATACCTCTCCGCCTCCAGAGCCTCAGGGCAGTTCATAATGACTTTAGGGAGGAGACGGTCAATATACGACTTCATGTCCTTGTTTTCCTGACGTAGCGCTGAAAAAAAGTATTCATTGTGAAAACTTAATCAAGAAAATTCTTTAGCTCTTTAACATGAAAAAAAAACCGCTCATGGTTGTACCTTGGAAGTGATTTTTATAAATTGTTTACTTTAATACATGCTCTCAATTTTTGGCATGTATTGGTACTTTATATTTCTAGTTTCATTATTTAAAATAATAGAACTTTCATGTATAATTTTTAGTTTCAGTTTCCCTATTTGACACATTACAACTCTTACCTATATTTTCTAGTTTCAGTTTCTCTATCTGACAGAGTAGGTGGTCCATGGAGGGTGGTGGCTCGGGACTGGGGGGTCCATTGCTGTTCTTTGAGGATGGGGACAGAATATATCCCTCACTGGCGCGCCGCTTGTGTTTCATGAAGTGGTTCTTTGGCTGTCCATCTCCTTGAACATTCTCAGTGCTCTCAGCCCGGGGCAAAATAAGCTATCGGGACAGAAATCCAAAATATTATAATAAAGCTTCAAATACCAGTACCCTAGTTCCAAAATATACATGGTTTACAAAAGAAAAAAATGTAAATTTTTGTTTTTTTCTGATAAACATTCTATCAAGAATGTAATGAGCTTTTCTACATTTTAATGTGTATAGAAGTCTCATACAGAAATAAAGCTGAAAATAGGACAACTGTTGTAAGCAAGAATTCAATTAAAGCTTTCCTTTTTTTTCTTTTTTCTTTTTGCACTTAAGAAAATATTTCCGTTTTTTTTTTCTTCCTCAAAAAAAAATTTTAAAAGAGAGTTTTACATGTTAGCAAAATTTTAATTAAGTTTGTATTGACTAATTGAATGATAATGGAATAATATAGAGGATCACGTAAAAATTATAATTACAAGTATAAAACATGCATTAAAATGTATTTGAAGAACATTGATAGTGCTTAAATTATTTTAAAATGAAGAAAACATTAGTAAATTGGTAGTGCGAAATATGCTTTAACCCAAATTGATGAATTTTAAATTGTTGTTCTAATCATGCATTTGCCAGTAGTTACAGGTACTGCACTCTTAGCCTGGTCAACTAACAGACCATGTGAAAATTGTTTAAGTGATCATATTATCAGAGAAGCAAGGAAATAAACCTCCAAATTTGTTTCACTGTGCTTTCCAAAAAAAAATCACGTTCCTTTGGTCTGCTCCCTAAGATTACTTGAACAAAACATATCAACTGAGTTTATAATGCAAAGATTGTGTTAACAGACTGGGTAGAGAGGAGGGTAGAAGGAAGCATTGTTTAATAAGGGACAAATTTTAAGACAGGTATTGTAGTATCTCACCTTAATCCTGCAGGAATGTGATTTCTAATACACACACAACAACAAATCATCAAACAGTCAACTTAACATGACAGTAAACAGTGCAGTGTCTGCTATAACACACAAAACAGTAGGTATGTGTTTACGTGTTATTACCTGTACTGTCTTCTTGGGCGTCTGGGGGGATGGGGGGAAACTGTCACTGCCGATGGTAAAGCTGGCCGACCGCCGTCCATCCGTCTGATCGTCCTCAGGGTAGCTGACCTCTCCCTCTGGGGGAAGTTCCTCCACATAGCTGTAGGCCTGTCTCAGGCAACCAATGCCGCCAGATTCCGTCTCTATCTCCACGTTTCCGATTCCTGCCAGAGATGGTTTGGTTGTACAGTAGATTCTATTGGAGGATTCCCATATCACAGAGTCGACACATTCACACTCACATATAGTCAAGTCCACAATGTCTGCCTTACTCATGCCCAAGTTTTTGCCTTCAATTGTCACCTTGGTGCCTCCTTCGATCAGACCACATGATGGGGTAACCGAGTTGATCACTGGGCACTTGCCGGCTGAGTCCATCCCGATCCCTATGCTCATGTAATTGTGTCCCCGAGATTTCATCTGTTTATCATTCTCCTCGTCCTGATGGGATTTTCCAAAGCTAAAAATATCCTGGATGGACCGGGAGAATTTTTTGTTGAGGGTTGATAATTTGGATCCTCCCCCCTGTTTGCTCTCTTTGCGGTTCTTGAGGTTGATGACGGGGGAATTGGCCAGGCTGAACCTCTTTTTGAAGTTGAGGGTGGCAGAGTTTGTCTGGAGCTTGTTGGGACTCCCGGTTTTGATGACAGGGGCATGGGCCTGCCTGTACTGGGAAACATGGCACCTATAGACGAGTTCTCCCTTGGGGTTGGAGCACTTTTTGTGGGGCTGTAGGGACACTATGGTGGTGTGCCCTGGTGGTCCCGAGAGACTGGTGATGGGTACATTTATCTGACCAAGGATGTCATCCTTCTCTGTCACAATGAAAAAGACCTGGTCCAGGGGGTCCGTCACTTGTCTATGAATAAAACAATCAAAACCTATTTAGTTTATACATGTTATAAATGTAGGTTGAATATGACCAAGAATGCAATTTTCTCAAGTTATGGTCCTACAACATAATCAATGAATATTTCATTAACAAAATATGTAAATGACACAATATCTATTTGAGATTGTCAACATTTCAACAATAAAAAATGATGTGTGATGCCAAGATTGGCTATAGTTTAACAATAACACATGCTGTTTGATGCTGGTTTTAGATTGAGCTTTTTTTCTCTCCATCCATTTACCATTTGGATTACAATACTTACATGGTGGATTCCTCGTTCCATTCTGGATTTCCACCTGGATCCTTTACCACTGTTGTCCTGTATTTCTTAGAGCCCACCCCAAAAATTACAGAGAATTTACATTTTCCTGCAAGAAATTGGAGGAATCCACTCTAATTATTTGAGTTGAATCTAAGAAATGTCAAGGAAATAGGAAGTTAACTTCTTTACATTTATCAATCTACCGTACTATCTTTTTACAGCTTTCTTAATTAATTTGCCAAACAGGATATTCAAAATAATTTCTTATTCATCAGAGAGAGAGAGAGAGAGAGAGAGACAGACAGAGAGAGAGACAGAGACAGAGAGCATCAGAGAGAGAGATTGATTTTACCTTGTCTTTTGCCCTGTAAGCCTTTAGCACTAAGAACTGTAATATAAACAGAAAAGCTCTGATTACTTTCATTCCTCATTGTATTTTATCATCTACTTAAATTACCTAACATGTCCCCCACAATACTGCACAAAAAGCTAGATCAGGTATCACCCATCTCCTTAAGAAGAAGGATGGGGTCCTAAGGCCAATCAGTTAATTGACAGCCTCTCTGTGAGGAGTGCAGAACTCTGGTACTTGTTAGCTGGGTCAGACCTGCTCAACTGGCTCAAGCTAACTTTTGTTGTTCAGGAGTCGGAGATTTTACATGTACATGTAACACTGACATCCTGAAGATATTGTAAATTACGGGCTACAAACTGGGAGTGGTCAATCAATTACACGACTAATTAAGTTAATCAGCATAAATACATGATTATGTTGAGAGAGACACTGGACTTTGATGGTTTTAAAATGGTTATTGATGATGTGGTTATTTTTCATCCTATTACCTGCTTCAATAAAACATCCCAGTCAACAATCGGAAAATAGAGTGTACTAGATCCCCATTTGTTTATACAATATATTACCGGTACTGCTAATTTACATCAACATGTGACCAGTACTTCTTTATTTTGCATTTTTTATTGTCATTTATGACGTAAAAACCTCTGCAGGGAACGCTGAAAGGTCAGGCATTTATTTTGTGTAGAGATTTGGAGTGAGCTGGTGTGTTTGCCTGATGGTTACATGTAATAGTGTGAATGGCCCGGGGCCTCCCACCTAATACACTCAAGTCTGACACATTCCATAATCTACTCATTTGTTCAGGATTTCTCTGAATCCTGAGGTCTTGGATAGATCAGAAAACAAACAACTATATAATTAGTGACACAAGTTAGTTCTTGACAAAAGCACAACCTTACAAATCACCATCAACTCCTACAGGTCTTTAATTAAAATTACCTCATTGCCAATAATGATAGACATTCATGTATTGATCAATGTATCAAGTTTAACAAAAAACATTCAGGAAGAACCAATACAACAGAATTGTGGAAGAAATACTTCATTTTACTATAAACAACAGCAAAGTTTCAAGGTATGCCTAACTTGGTACATGTACTTATAATTAATAAAGCTGATTTGCAATCACTGATTAAGAAAGTTTTAATACCAAACCAAGCCCTAGGCTTGTACATGTACCTCAGTTTATCAATGTCTACATACAATAACTGTTTAACAATAGAAATTAAATGAGTCATGTTTCAGTCGAACCTCTTTCTCAGTGTAAATTTGATCCCAATGAACTTATATTTATGTTAGCTTTATACTGCATTTTCGTATATTAAAATGTTGTATGTTTTCCTGAACAAAACACAGATAGATCTAATATAGTTAATTAAATCTATGGTCTACTACATCATTGTGTTTTATCAAATGGAATCAAAATGTCCATGGAATAATTGTAATACAAAAACACCTCTGACATGATCCGCATGATATTGCATGTACAGACTAATTAATTCTGGTCAACCCCCACCTCACCTCTTCTAAACAACTAATTTATGTAACATCACATCAAGTCTTAAGACCTTTGGTATAAAGACATGTCTATTCTTCTTTGACCTAATCTCCTTAAATACAGGTACTAGTACCTGGTACTAACTCTTTTTAAATGCCATATAAACTTTTACAGAAAATATCTCCAGACTGTATGTACTGACACATCAATCATTATTTATACCAGGTATGTAGACAACTACAATCGATACATTTTCTCACTTCTACATGCATCAATAATATGTCCATACTTACATGTAAGACAATGGTTTCAGAATTTCTTCAATGCCTAAACCTCAATACCACCTGGTATAGACAAGTTGCTTCATCACAGGATACCTCAGTGATAACTTTCTACTGTCTCAGCTAGTTGATCATCATCATATCTTTTATCATAATGAAAAAATCAAACAAACCAATGGTCGGTGTGCTTATACATACCAACCACAGTGATCTCTGCAGCCTCGTTCATCCTCACTCACTGTCGGTTTTATGCCTCTAAACGCCTCAGTCAATCATAATGCTCCTCGATTCTTGTTCACCTGTAATAGTTATATAACTGTTAATCAGACGAGGTGTTGGAGAGTTAGGTACTTAGAACTTGACTTGTCTAATCAGTGGAGTCACCACCTTAACCTGGGTTAAGCCTGGGGATCCCCAGCACTGCATTAATACTGACTACTGTGTGTATATATCTTCCTCAATATCAATAATACAAACTACAGGACATAGGTATTTATCTAATGACACCAAGTGACTTCTTTTTTTTTTTAATTCGTACTTCCTGAAAGCAGATATTATATGTACCGGTATACATTTCACCTGCATGAATAGATCAAAAACTTCTCTAAGAATTACTTATATCCACTTCACAGTCCATGAAAGATAAGATCAGAAGACACTAGGATGAAAGTGTAAACACCATCAGACAAAAAGATACACAACTTCTTTCCCAAATGTAAACATTTTATACTACCATTAAAATACATACGTTGGCCAGCAGAAGTATGAGGCTCCGCGGATAGACTAATATTGTCAGTATTGATGGCCTGTGCAGACTAGCTATGATACAAAAACATGTCAATTTGACAGCTTGAGCCAGCCAGTATCAGTACACACATTTCTGTCTGTGGAGAAGGGACAAAATGTCCTGTGTGTACGCCCCCTGGTTATAATGAAACCTTACAAATACCAATCACATTCTACCTCCGTCGTTCCGATAATATTATGTAGCGGCCAGTCTTAAATTTCTCTATGTCCTTCAAACCTCTAATTATCTAAAGACCCTTTTCTCACCTGCTTCTACCTTTGTTAATCAAATTTTTACCTGTGTTTACCTTTGTGTGTAGTTTCACCTGTACACACTCACACACTTACCTGGAGAAAAATGTGTATGTAAAATAGTTACCCAACCGTGATGATGTTAAAACAAGTGTGTCAGATTTATGAATTATTCACAAGTGGCGACACAGTCGTTGTCTTCAGAGTTTTCTCCATTAATTATCCCATTTGTACGATTCTTGTCGTTTATCGTTTACATACATACTACTGTACATAGAGAATGTCTCCTACCTGTGTTGTGTTAAACACATCCTTCATCTCAAATAATATGGAAATGTTCCACTGACAAAAGTAATGTCTGTCATATTCTTTATTATTTACTTCATATTCACAAATTACAAAAGTAAATGACCTAAACATGTCAAACAATTATCAAAGGAATGTCTTTAAATCTTGCCTTAAGTCTTTACATTATCATATTTATGTACTAGCAATTCATTCATAATCATTACATCTCATTTTTCTTTCTGTTTTTTTTTTTTTGCTTTATTAACATATAATAATTAAACTACTGCCCATACAGAAATCCTGAAATCTCATAAAATTAGTTTTTGTGTACAAATCATAGTTAAAAACAGACAACCAGTAAAAAAAACTTAGAGAATAAAATCAATTTAGCAAACTTATGAACAAAATGATGAAAGAAATCCAGTTTTCATTAAGAACATTTTTTTCTAAAGATGCCATCCAGGATATGTACTTGACAATGATTCCATTAGAATGTTTTTTAAGTAGTACATGTATTCTTATAGATATGCATCTGATGGTTTGTTTACCCTCTCTACATATCAGCCCCATTTCAGATAGGTCAAGTTAATAAATATGTACCACTCATGACTGAAGTATGAATGATGATGAATTGTCCATACATGCCATAACTTCTTTTTGACAATTATGAACAGCCGAGACACAAATCTTCTAAATTCAACATTCTTCAATAATTTCTTTCCCTATTAAGTTCAAGTTGCAGGTTCTGAGCTGTTCACTATACCTCTGGAAGACCAAGTTCATGCAATACCGGTACACAAAAGACAACAGGTTGACTGTTGTACCTAACTGATGTAATCTACCTATAACTTCATGTGTAACTATTAACTACATGTACATAATTATTAATTAACCCGGTATTGATCAAGTGACACACAACAATAATAATGTCAGCTGTTTCACATCAACAAATCCTTACTCCACAGGATTTACATGAATCCTGAAAACTGATGTTACTGACTTGGGCTTACTAAGGTATAACCATTTATATGTAAGTACACACACAGGATCAACATGTGCTGCTGGGATAATTCTATGGACCTTCACGGTAACACTCTACTGCTCTCTTGCAGGGCAAAGTGATATACTTTGCCAAAGTTTTAGTAAGTAGATAATCAAATGACATAAATGAAACAATTGATGTTGTGTCATATTTCACCAAAGTATGTCATTTTGCCTTGCAAAAGACCAGTACCGCAGTTACCGTGAAGGGGTCTATTAGCTTAATATCTAATTATTTATCTCTAATTGATTATCAACACAAAATTCATCTACATCATTTAAACTTCAATATTCAACAGTACTGCACCAGTGTTGAATTCACATTCGGGCATATACCAATGATTTGTCCAATTAATGTCCAACATGACCATATGTAACGACATTGACCCAGGGCTTAGTGACATAACCTGACTCAGGTATCAATGAATCCTGATAATGACGTTTATAAGTGTGAGTATTCTGTGTGAAACTCCACCCATACCAAAGTAACACCCTATAAAAGAGAAAGGTCAATCTTTATCCAGGGTACAATTCTAGTTCTACGGTGACCGTGATCTAGCAATTTCAAAACCCTAAACCATATGACCACATGTAACGCATCATCATGATGGTTCAACATCAGGATCACATATACCTGTATTACGTACCAGCTGTCAGACGTACGGGATATTACACAGAACATAACTACCTGTACACGGCACTGCCAGGTCCCAGAAGAGCCGCGGCTAATAACTGTACTCAAGAGTTCATTACAATTATAAAAATAATCTAGAGCAACTAATCGAGCAGTCTTACCATTTATGAAGTCTAGTTGTATGTTGAGGTTTTTGTTCTGTTTTGATAGTTCTGGAAAATGTCTAGCTAAACAATCACACACTATGTTGTTTTGTCTGTAACCTGACGTGTTTTGATAATAATCGGATGACAGAATGCTTAGAAAGCCGTTTTCTGATTGGTTTGGAGGGAAATGGCCGAAACCAATCAACAAACGTTTGTTAAATCGCAATGACTCTAATCTAAAATTAGAACCTAAAAATAGACGTCAAATGAAACAAATTGTAAGCAAGAGAAAATCCATGATGGAGGAATCCAATCTACCTTTGACTGTTTCAGTAAGGTTTAAGTATTATTGTTATCAACATATCATTTTTAAATCTAAGATGAATATTTAGGTACAAAAAAGAAGAATCTGAATGTTTTAAACGTCATTTAATATTTATTTTTAGATAATATGACATATCGTGAATCATAGAATGTTGACATTTTGAAATGACAGTTTCATATTCTCTAAATATTTTCAAATTTAGTTTTTAAAGAAAAAATGTTGAGAACTGCAATCAGTGATGATAATTCAAAAAATGAAAAAAGAGCATGCTCTACATTCAGACGATGTTCGATGTATGAATTACACGAATTTGCAAACCTTTTCTTTCATTTGTAATGGGATGGGAGAAATAAAGACGGACCAGATCGGAATTCGAACCCGGGTCCCCTGAATTTCTAGCCAGGTGCTCAAACACTTGAGCTATCTAGCGCCGGTAATCAGCCTGACCTTCACACTGCCCCCTCCCCCTTAAATGATCTTCACCATCGAAGATCACCCAGGCTCCTTCCCCTGGCAGATGCACTAGGAGAAATAATAATGGACAAGACCGGGATTCGAACCCGACCCCCAGAATCTTTAGTCAGGTGCTTTACGCACTGAGCTATCTAGCGCCTGTATTCTGGTCTGACCATCACACATTTATTAAATATTTCAGCAGAGTACATATTTGCTATTCTCATTAGAGAAGGTGAAAGCTTCACTTCCAGCCATTCAAAGATCATGTCTGTTTAGTTCTTTGAAGAGAATGCATGCATGGATTTAAACATCTAAATTGAGAAACATATCTTAGACTAATTATTTTCATATGTATGTAAATATCTTATACATATACATATATATATATATATATATATATATATATATATATAAAGCACAAGGAAATTCACTTTGTTGGAGCTCCACCTCCGCCCCGACCGAGGCTTGAACTCACGACCTCCGGAACCCATTCTCCTAGCAGTGAGCGGCCACCGCGCTAACCACTCGGCCATCTAGGCAAGACAAAAATCTTGCTTTCGATGACGAACGGAACCTAGCGCGCTGGCCGCGCACAACACAGTCGTTTGAGATACAGGTGGAATACAGTTAAACGACAATTTGAGAGGATCGAAACGATACACATTGCATAGATATACATATATGATAAGCACAAACATTGCAATAACTCTCAAATTGACATATACCTGCCCGTAGTGAATGATATAGATATATATAAAGCACAAGGAAATTCACTTTGTTGGAGCTCCACCTCCGCCCCGACCGAGGCTTGAACTCACGACCTCCGGAACCCATTCTCCTAGCAGTGAGCGGCCACCGCGCTAACCACTCAGCCATCTAGGCAAGACAAAAATCTTGCTTTCGATGACGAACGGAACCTAGCGCGCTGGCCGCGCACAACACAGTCGTTTGAGATACAGGTGGAATACAGTTAAACGACAATTTGAGAGGATCGAAACGATACATATGTATATATATATATATATATATATATATATATATATATATATATATATATATATATATATATACATATACATATATATATATATATATATATATATCCTCTTAATATCTTAATATTATCTTTCATTTAATTTTTTACTTGAATTCAATCAAAGTGTAGAGCTATATGTTGTAATCCATGGCAAATTTCAACCAATTTTTTTTCCATTATCATGAACTTAAAACTAATGGGTTTTGCCATGTTTGTAGATAAGTAAGCTAGAGGACTACTTACAGTGTTCAATATGCATGAACCCCTTATCCAGCACCACTATGACGTCCTGTGGACACCGCTACTGCTTCACCTGTATCAAGGAATGGGTGGACAGAAGGCACACCTGTCCGTGCTGTAACGCCCGACTGGAGCAGAGTTCTCTGATCAAGGACCACCAGTTTGATAGTCTTATAGGTGAGGAATATTAATAGACCAGTTTTACATAGTACAACTGAAGTTGTGAAGTGTGGTGTTGTTAAAATAATGTTCACCATAACATTTTTTTAATTAATTACTAATACAACAATCTGATTAAAATCAGCTGTTCTTATACACTATCAAGAGTGGTAGCAAATCAGAATAGCTGATTTTATACAATCACTTGTGGGACAAAAATAACTTTGATATATAAATTGATTAAGCACTGATTACTGTTTATTGATTATTAGCCACCATCAACTCTGAGAGAGAGAGAGAAGAGGAGAAATACTTTGAGTCATTGATAAACTCAGTCAGCCATGAGGAGACCTCGAATCTCCAGCTCTCCCCAGTGGAGAAAGTTTTACAGAGTGAGTCCCAAACTTTGATATAGATTATAGGAGAAATAACTTCTGTATGTGAACTTTATTGTAGCTTAAATTATTTGTATAATGGGTGTTTCACAAATTTTTATCATTTCAGGTCATCTTAAAAGAAGCCTAGCAGCACATGAAAAATATTTACAGGTAAGAAGAAATTCATCTCTCCAAACTATTTTCAATCCATTGATAATTTCCATAAGTAGTAAAGATATAATTGAGGATTATTTTCCAGGGTTTAAGAGCCGAGTTCCACAGGAAGATGGTCAATTTAGACAGAGAACACTGCAAAGCCATCTCAGATCTACAGATCAAGAATCTCTCTCAAGAAGGTATGTTCACACAAAGCCAATACCTGTACAGGTACATGTAGTTTGTTATAATCCTAAGGTGCATTTGATTACCATAGATAAAACAGAATTTGTAAAGCATTGAAAAAAGAGTATTATGATCAAAATACTTAGCTTCATTTGTTTAGGGAATTCAAGGGCAATAAACTGTTATAAAATATAGACTGTATCAACTCATCAAATTTCACCTGATCTCGTTTGTTAAACTTTCAGACCTTACTCAACAGACCTTTGATTTGAACAACACTTTGACTGGACAAAAGCAAGTGCTGCAAGAGGAACTCAAAACATGCACAAGGCTTATAGCAGACGCATTCGACAAGTGAGAAATGTTGCAATTCAAAACAAACAGATAGAGATTTGCTTTGATTTTTAGTCATCTGGTATGGTTTTGGTGATATGTTTTTCTGATACTTTTGAATATATTTTCCAGGCATCTACAGAGTCACATCCCACCGCTAGAGGTTCTCCCGATGAAGGTCTCCATTAACGTCCTAGACAAGAGCATCCACCTCTCTGATCTCCTCCTAGCTCCCGCTGATGTGTAAGCATGTGTTTTATAATGCTAATTCCACCCAGAGTTGCTTATAGCTATCACTTTTTAGGGTAATATGTTTGATAACTTTTAAAAAAAAATTCCATTGGGGGGGGGTTCCTAAGGGATAATTGTGTTTGCAGTTGGGGGGGGGGTCCAAGGCTTATTTTTGGTAAATTTACTATTGTATGTGAATTTAATGAATATTTGAATTTTCCGGGGGGGGGGGTCTGTTTTGTGCATTATTACTTAAATGATGTGTGATCTGCATCTCTACTACTAAATAGGATTAAGGAATCAGCATATATTGGCTGCCAAAAGGGTACCCCTATGTATGGATAATTCCTCCTACAGTTTTCAAGATAGGTAGTTGATGTTTTGCAGATCAATTGGACATATATCAGAGATGGGCATATTACTTGGATTTTGATTTTTGGTAATTTATGGGGGGAAAAAACCAGCTGTTGAACTTAGTCATTTTCTCATAAAATATTGCATACAGGGTACCCCTATTGTATGGATAACTCCTCCTACAGTTTTTAAGATAGGAAGTTGATGTTTTGCAGATCAATTGGACATATATCAGAGATGTGCATATTACTTGGATTTTGATTTTTTATAATTTATGGGGGGAAAAAACCCAGCTGTTGAACTTAGTCATTTTCTCATAAAATATTGCATACAGGGTACCCATATTGTACAGATAACTCCTCCTACAGTTTTTAAGATAGGAAGTTGATGTTTTGCAGATCAATTGGACATATATCAGAGATGTGCATATTACTTGGATTTTGATTTTTGGTAATTTATGAAAAAAATACCAGCTGTTGAACTTAATAATTTTCTCACAGAATGTTGCATAAAGGGTACACCATTTCTCTGGATAGATATTGTTAATCAATTCAGGGTTGACAAATGGATTATGGATACAGTTCACATAAAAGAAAACCCAGTTTGCAGTCATATTGACAGCTTTTCACTTGTTAATAGAACTATTGAAATGGTTGGCAAAAGAGGAATAGAAGAGGGATAACTCTTGATACTGGTTCTTTGTGTGAGTCTAGTATGATTCCCGGACAATTGCCATGTTTTATTTAGCCTAGCAGTGGCATCTTATGTATGATTCCTGGGCAATTAACCTATATTGAGTTTGGCAGTAATATTTTACATGTATATATGATTCCAGGGCGGTGACCAGGATTAAGCTGGCGGTGGAGGAAGCGATGAAAGCCAAAGGTAACCCGGTGGTGTCCTGGGGGGACGACATCCACTTCATTCTGTTTGGGTAAGTAGGACTCTAATTGTTAACATTCTCATGTCATTTTCAATACATGAACTTCACATTGAATTGGCATTTGCGTAAAGTGCACTGGCGGATTTGAGGGGGGGGGGGTAGGCTCCCCCTTTTGTGTTAATTAAAAAAAATAATAATACAAGACTTATAGAAAAAAAATGTCAAACCAGTTTTTGTTGTTATATATCATTCTTATAACATGTTAAGTCCAACTAGAATAGCTCATAAAAGTGTCTTAAAACCCCCAAACCTAGGAGCCTCGCCCAGACCCCCTGCTGCTTCGGGGCCCCCTTTCAACAAGTGTTTGCCAGTGCAATGAACTAACCAATGAAGTTGGTTTTCTCCTTTGCTACTACCGGTATTTTAATTTCAATGTAAATATATTTCTTTAAGTTTCATTATCATCAATAGATGTTGAATATTCTGTAAGTATCCTATTATTATGAGTAAAAATTATAGTCTAAAGGTGTACCAGGTGGTATAGATACTTGTTGGCAGTCTGAGCTATTGGTAATATTAAACTGAAAGTATAGGTGTCTTTGTCAAAGGGAAACAACTTTTTGTTTTCTCACAGAAGTTGTTATTCCACTTAGTATCAATAATATTCCAGTATGACCTGTTTTTGTTTTTCCAGACCATTTGCCAAGAGTAATCCGTTTGAGAAGCAGCAAATGATAAAGGAGATTCTGTACAACGGTCTGGAGTATCCGGATGTCCACGTACTTGCTCCGGACTGCCGACCCATTCTACAGCTGGGAATGGTAACTGTCATATTTACCTTGTCTTTTTTAAGTTATATCATTTAATCATAGAGTTTTTGGATTGTAATGTGTCTTTGTTGATGATTTTGACAGAAACCAAACAGTGAGATCGTTATTCACGGAAGTCTTCGCTGTGAGAGTGACTTGCCCAAGCGGTGCTTTGTTCAGACATTTAAGAAGGACAAGAAAGAGACCGTGGACTACTTTTACTGTAAACAGTGCTCCTTCAAGTGTGAGTAAATCCTGAGAGAGATTTATTAAGTGCTGTGAATACTGACAAACATATACTTTCTTATCCATTTTCTTGCATCATAAGCTGTAAGATAAGATTTTTCCTAATCATTTGATACTATCACAAATCAAATTATAAAGTAAATGTAAATATGATAATTATGATATTATGTTAAATTTTCAATTATTAAGTTGCTTATAAAGATATTAATTTATCATATATTTTATCTATTTCATGATACCTCAATGATTTTATATTAAATCTTAAAGTGCTTTTTTTTATTGTTCAGGGATATGTAGATCTTGCATGGATGTTTGTCACAAAGGTATGTAGTGAAATAGAGGCAATAACAAGGTTTCCTCCCCCAGTAGAATGAATTCAAACAGAAATGACATAACAAACAACAAAACTATGAACCACTTCCAAATGTTTCACCAACAATACTGCTGTACTCTGTAATTTGTGTTATTTCTAATGATGTTCAATTATACTGGTCATTTTGTATTGTTTCAGGGCATGATGTTGTACCTTACATAATGAACCATGTACCAGAATGGTAAGTCTGTCTGTGTGTCAGGCCTTACATCATGAACCATGTACCAGAATGGTAAGTCTGTCTGTGTGTCAGGCCTTACATCATGAACCATATACCAGAATGGTAAGTCTGTCTGTGTGTCAGGCCTTACATCATGAACCATGTACCAGAATGGTATGTCTGTCTGTGTGTCAGGCCTTACATCATGAACCATGTACCAGAATGGTAAGTCTGTCTGTGTGTCAGGTCTTACATAATAAACCATGTACCAGAATGGTAAGTCTGTCTGTATGTCTGGTCTTACATCATGAACCATGTACCAGAATGGTAAGTCTGTCTGTGTGTCAGGCCTTACATCATGAACCATGTACCAGAATGGTAAGTCTGTCTGTGTGTCTGGCCTTACATCATGAACCATGTACCAGAATGGTAAGTCTGTCTGTGTGTCAGGCCTTACATCATGAACCATATACCAGAATGGTAAGTCTGTCGGTGTGTCAGGCCTTACATCATGAACCATGTACCAGAATGGTATGTCTGTCTGTGTGTCAGGCCTTACATCATGAACCATGTACCAGAATGGTAAGTCTGTCTGTGTGTCAGGTCTTACATAATAAACCATGTACCAGAATGGTAAGTCTGTCTGTATGTCTGGTCTTACATCATGAACCATGTACCAGAATGGTAAGTCTGTCTGTGTGTCAGGCCTTACATCATGAACCATGTACCAGAATGGTAAGTCTGTCTGTGTGTCAGGCCTTACATCATGAACCATGTACCAGAATGGTAAGTCTGTCTGTGTGTCAGGCCTTACATCATGAACCATGTACCAGAATGGTATGTCTGTCTGTGTGTCAGGCCTTACATCATGAACCATGTACCAGAATGGTAAGTCTGTCTGTGTGTCAGGCCTTACATAATAAACCATGTACCAGAATGGTAAGTCTGTCTGTATGTCTGGTCTTACATCATGAACCATGTACCAGAATGGTAAGTCTGTCTGTGTGTCAGGCCTTACATCATGAACCATGTACCAGAATGGTAAGTCTGTCTGTGTGTCAGGCCTTACATCATGAACCATGTACCAGAATGGTAAGTCTGTCTGTGTGTCAGGCCTTACATCATGAACCATGTACCAGAATGGTAAGTCTGTCTGTGTGTCAGGCCTTACATCATGAACCATGTACCAGAATGGTAAGTCTGTCTGTGTGTCTGGCCTTACATCATGAACCATGTACCAGAATGGTAAGTCTGTCTGTGTGTCAGGCCTTACATCATGAACCATGTACCAGAATGGTAAGTCTGTCTGTGTGTCAGGACAAGTGGGCCTTTTCCATTTTAATAATATTAATTATGTGTGCTTCATAAAAAAAAAATGAAACTTCATTTGCACTTGATTAGAAACATTGGCATCAATTAATGTAAATAATAGAAAGACTTTTTAGAAATTGTTTGTTTGTCCTAACCTGACCCAATGCTTAAATTTAGGATGATTGGTAGGAAAATTTATATATTTGTTAGGAGAGGGCAAACAAACAGTTTCCTAAAGGTGGTCTTTACCCAATATTCCCAGCATAAAACATTGAACATGTATATGATGTATGAAATGTTACATCTTGTGCTTCAGATATCTTATGAATATTTCAATACTAGATTAAGTTAACTTTTTCAAAAATGATTTTTTTTACCAGGGCTTGCTGTTATTGTCCTAGGAAGAAGAAATGTGTCCTATAGGACAAGGAAACCCAAAGTCAATCAGAAATCCATTTACTAGCATCTCTTTTACAAAGAGACATTATTTATCATTACTACTGTTGAAGCTTATGACAGCTGAACCATTGTTTTTATACTGTGATATTTTTTTATTGTGAATGACTCGGTGATTTATTAAATGATATTCACCTAAATTTGTGTTGGTGTATTTCATTTCATTAGTTTTAAGCACAATATGCCACATGCTATTATAACAAGAGGCCAAGGGGCCACATCACTCACCTGAGTAACAATTTACAGGTTAATTTTCGTGTATCCCTTTCATGATGTCTTATTAAAGAAGGCTCAAGGGTGTCATGAGTTATTAAATGTATTTTAAACTTTATCCCTTCTATGTATTTATGAGCTGAAAGCCAAATGGTTAATGATATATTTTTTCTACCATTTGAAAAGACCTGTTAATACTTGACAAACTCCTAGTCCTCATTATTGGTGTTTGGTCAAATTTTAACCAAATCTATACAGTCGAAGTTCAACAAACCTATATGGTCACAGTTCAACAAATGCAAATGGTATCAGGTCATCAAATATAATTCCTAAATGTACACAATACCATGATGCTCACATTGTGAATAACGCGTAGTAGAGTTGTGGTAGAGAAGAAAATTGTTTAATGTTTTTCCTTATACATATGTTCTATGTAAAACACTGCCCTTCATTCATGGGGCCCCATTGGTGGTGCGATGGTCATGTAATCCATATACATGTATATCTTTTAAGCTCTCCTGAGTGAAGGCTCAGATGAATTTTGTCCAGAACTCTGTAATTTCATCTGTAAATCTCACAGGTGCTTGAGGACCGGATCGACCCCTCACCCCTCCATCCCCCACCCCCCAGTATCTAGACCCCCGGGACTTTACTCATTTTTTTCTTTAGATAATCTTTTAATGACATATTTACAATCTAATGTATACATTCATTGAACAAAATTACTAAAAACAAACATTTTGAAAAAATCATATCCCTTCTATATATATAGAAGGGATATGATTTTTTTCCAAAATGTTTGTTTGTTGGGGGTGGGGGTCGGTCCTGTCCTCAAGCAAAAGGAAGGGTCAGGCCTTATAGGAGTGGAGGTAATTGACAAACCATTAAAAATTGAACGGATGTCTTAAAATATCTTCGCAAGAACCACTGAGTTAGATCCACGAAACGTATACCGGGTATGTATTATTAACATCCTTATAGAGTATACAGATTTAAGTTTGCTCAAATTGTACACCCCCTCCCCCTGTGTTAGAATGGGGACACAATAGGGGGCCAAAGTGTAATATATGATTAAAAAATGATTTAATTATCTTTTTCTTAAGAACAGCAAGTGTACAATTTGACATAAATATAAAGCAATATATCATTATACAGAATTATATATTACTCTTACCTTAATTTGTATCGATGAATGTTCCTTTATGGGTATAGGAATTTAAGATATCAGAGGTTAACTTTTGTACATACCTTTCAGTTCAGTTGTGACACATTGTAAATCTCAACTCTCTGTTCTTCTCAAGCAAAGTGTTCGGGTGAGCAATATGGCCCCTAGGCGTCTTGTTTATTTTTCCTTTTAAAATTGTATTTTTTTCTGGTTTAGCTGCACTTACATTACCCGTATGTGTGCAATGGCAATTAGCTGCCATTAAATACACATGAAATTAAGGACGACCTTAGTAATGAATTATAAAACAGTTACATTTTTGTCTAATGATACAAAATATTAAGAGATCGTTTGCTACTCGTGACGAGTGTTGGGAGACTTTGTTCAGAGGGAGAGTCCTATGGGATCAAACAAATATAGAGGCCACATTATATTAAAAAAAAAATAGCGATCACAAGTTTGTCAATTTTCTCACTTTAATAATTAAAGCTAGATGTCTGTATTTTGAGGAATAAACTGAAAGTATGGTTTTGTTTTTATTTTCCCTTTAATTCATTGATTTTGCTTTAGCGAACAGAAAAGCTTTGAAAATATTAGATTCATGAAGTTAATATATGTATTTCATAATTTTACATACAATTTTACGCGTTTTTCCACTTTATGGATTAAATGGATTAGAAAACATGAAATTAAGAACTACAACATACAAAATATTTGGACATCATCTTATAGCCAATATATTTTAATAATAATCAATAATTATTGAATATTAGAAAAGTGTAACCCCCCACCCCCACCCCCACCCCCCACCCCGCCGTTGGGTCGTCATGCAAAGTATATACATGTATTTTCTACTATTATACAACTTGATTACTGCTTCTATCTGTTCATATTTTCAGAAAATTTATAAAACATTACGTACACATTAACAACCATATGCATGCTAGCATGAGGACAAATTAAGGCATATACCGAATCTATGAAATTTTTTGTTGTTATCAAAATTTACTGGTTCTATATATTACCTATATAACGAATTTAAAAGCAACAGATGTACGATTCTCTTTTTGTTTGGGGAGGGGGGGGGGGTTGGGTGTAAAAATAATGTTATATGTCGGTTGCAAAAGTTTAAACAATAAAAAAATATGTTTACAACTTTTTGTCTTGTTTTATGTGTAATTCATAGTCGGAAACAACCTTGATCGCTGTTTCAAGGCAAACATACGAGACTGTGATCAGCTGATTGACAGTATAATACAGTACATTAAATTTTCTACACTGATAAAATAACAAATGACTATAAAAAAGACTGTGATGTACTTGACATCTGTGGATACAGTGAACTACAGTCAAGTACCTGACACGGTCCGTGACCTGTGTACTGTTTGTGTGTACAATGATACGGACTCGTCGGATTGCCGGGGAACAAGTCCGCGTGACGCGCTGACGACAGGAGAATTCCGGACGGCCGAGTCTATCGGTGTATAGGACAAACAATCACAAGGAGCAGACAAGTCTACAGCGAGCAGTCGTGTGTGAAACGTCTCCCGCCAAACTAGGAACAAAATGTCCCGGACTATTGTGATAGCCATGGACGGCAGCCAGCACGCGGAGTTTGCCTTCCAATGTGAGTACAGTTACAGTTGTTGGGGATCTAAATATAGACAGATCCTCAGGCCCTCGTAACGCTACAGCTCGTCAGCCGCCAGTCCCTGGGCTAACGCACACTAGTATATATATGTATAGTAATGTGCTTGAATCGGATGAAAAACACAGAAGTAAAATGAACAGTTACATATATATGTTCGATAAATACTCTTAAAACACTGCTGTGATGTCATTCCTTTGTTCCAGCAGTCTAAAATTTTACATGTGACAGTCCGATATTAGTGAGCTTCTTAATATCAGACCGTTACCTGTGGTTACAGTACTGATATCCTTCAAAATCGGACTGTCTCAGGTAAATCAACAATGAAATACAATGGCAGTGTTTTAAGTACGATATATGCCTCAAACAGTTCTGTATGAAGAAATATCAGACAGTTCTCGGCCCTAACGGGCCTCGAAACTGTCTGATATTTTTTCATACAGAACTGTTTGAGGCATACAAGTACAGTTAATACTGATAATCTAATCGACCTTTTTTATCAGATTTTATCTAGTTGTTCTTCTGCAGCATATTTTTGAATTATGAATTGTGATTGAATGTCATCTAATGAACTTTGATAGAAATGAATCGAAATATGTGTAGATGTTTAGGTTGTACAATATCCCAATTTATAATTGTGTGTTTCGCTACATCATGTAATTGAATTTGTGTAAAACTCAGCAGACTGTGACGTCATACATCTTACCTGACAGGTGAGTTGATGGATATACTGTTTGACAAGTCGTGTACTGGGTAAATACCAGCTAAATACACCGATTTGGTGATCCGTTTTATCATTACCCGCATATCAACTATTGATAGCTCTTCAAACAGACAAACTTGATATGGGTGCACCTCTAGAATTCATTGAATTCACAAAAAACACCTGAAAGGATAAAGTTTTGTTGATCTTTGATTTTCTCAGCTGTGCAAGTCTACTGTAGGTCTTAATCGATTGGCGTTGATGTGCTAAGTGTGAAATTACCTGCATCAACTGGATCAGACTCTATAATATAGACTACAACTGACCATAAGTTTCATTTGGCTTATGACTCGTCTTATCATAAATTAAAGCTTTTGATTACAAGTCAAGTGGATTCCCAATTTTTAACAGAAGAAGATCTAACAACCATACATGTGATACATTTGAAGCCGATAACCAAGGCCTAACAAAGTCGGCAGTTTGGAGTACCCTTGCTTTCAGGACTGGATTTATCTTGAATTCTAACTACATGTATTCTTTTTTTAAAAATCCTCAATACGATAGTAAGCTTACGGTCAGTTTGAACAGTCTCGATATAGGTCGGTCAGATTACCTATAAGCATGTAGAAAAGTATGTCAACATGCCGTAATTTAAATCACATCAAAACAAAATACTCCTGTTACCAGACCTGGTACATTTCATAGAGCTACATGTAAGTGAACCTAGCTAGAAAATCAGACAAGTCCTATTTTTTAGAGGTTCGTGCATATTTAAACTTCAACAGAGAGTTTAACTATCTTAACTGTGCAGCTGTTCTGACAATTTACACAAGACGTTCTGGTTCTAGAACAATATCTTGCAAAGTCATGCCATTTCCATTTTTCCATGTTTACTAAAACCAGAGTTTAAACATTACACTTATGTTCCCTCAAGAGAACAAATAGGCACTAAGCTTGACATCTCGATCTTGACCTTTACTATACGTTAGAATGGAGACATAAATTATCACACTATGTATGGATTAAGAGGGGAGTGTTCGATTGTCGTTACCATTTATAGACTGTATTGATCTCCTTTAGAAGAAGAGTCCTATATAAAAAATAGAAAAATACCCAAAATAAAATGTTAATTTTTGGGATTTATTCTTGACTAAATAATGGTGTATAGGTAAACAAATTATATCCGAAAGTTTTTATTAGATCTGATGGTTTATTTGTCGACCATTGAGCCTCCTTAAGAAAAATTGGCAGTATATTTCATAATGTTGATTTTTCCGAAAGTACATGCACACAATATTGTTTTGATTCCATATATGTATTTTGTGAGGAAAAAACTACAAATATTCATTTAGAAATGATCAAGAATGACCACAAGAATGATTTAAAAAAGCATGCAATTTATAATAATGATAAACGCACGCCTTCTTGGCCACATCAATACATTGTATTGTTTCGACGATCAATCATGCGCGGATCTAGAGGGGGGGGTCGGGGGGGGGTGTCCGGACCCCCCCCCTGGAAAATGAGAAGTTATTAAATTTACATAGTGAAATTATCGCAAATATTAATCGGACCCCCCGTGGAAAACACATATATATTTTGGAAAGGCGTTGGAAGCGGAAATATTAAGAGTGATATTGAAAAAAAAATTGCAGTTATAGGCATAATCAGCCCCCCCCCCCCCCCCGCGGATTAGGAATTTCATGAATATGGGGGGGAAAAAAAATTTGACAGGTACAATATCTTTCCGAGTTATAGGTATACTACGTTTACCCCCCCCCCCCCCCACCACGGATTAGGAATTTCATGATTTTGGGAAATTAGTCTTTTTTTTTTTTTGCTTGTCAACATTTCTGATGAATAGTGTAGCCCCCTACTTTCAATTCTGACCCCCCCCCCCCTGGAAAAATTTTCTGGATCCGCGCATGTCAATGATGCCTTACATGAATTTTAATGTGAGATTTGGAGATAATTGGTGTATCTACATGACGTGAAACCTCAGACATATATAAGATGTAAAATCATTTTAATATGTTGACTGGTTGTCTATATACAGGGTATGTCCAAAAGTGTTACAGAGAGGGAGACAAAGTGGTGATTGTGTACTGTGCTGAGTACAACGAGTTATCGAGTAAACGTAAGTATCGAAAAAATGTAAGTATCGAATAATCGTAAATATCGAGTAAACATAATCGAATAAATGTAAGTATCATATAAACGTAAGTATCAAATAATAGTAAATGTTAGTATTGAGTTAACGTAAGTATCGAGTAAACGTAAGTATCCAGTAAATTAAGTGTAAAGTAAGTATCGAGTAAACTTAAGTTTTGAGCAAAAGTTAAAATCGAGTAAACGTAAGTAATGTATTCTGTAAAAGTTACTTAATAAAAGTATAAATGTATAAACGTAATTATCGAGCAAAAATAATTATGGAATAGACTTAAGTGTCAAACAAAAGTAAGTATCGAGTAAATTAAGTGTGGAGTAAAGTAAGTATCGATTAAACATAAGTATCGAGTTAAAGTAGTTATCGAGTAGAAGTATGTCTCATGTAAACGTAAGTATCGAGTAATTGTATACGTAAGTATTAGTAAACATCAGTAATTGTAAACGCAAAAAACCAAAACAATCTAACCAAAATCAGGGTTAAACTGAAAGTCAGGTTAGATATTGGAATTGTATGGCATCCATTGATAACTAGTGACAATGAATATCCTTTGTATTGACTATTTACCTATTTTAAACTTATACTTTATAAATTGAATATATTTGTTTTTTATTGCCGAATTGTAATATGAATCAAATGTCCACATGATGACCAACTGTCGGTTGTTCTTCCCTAGCTCTGACCCTGATGTCGGTAGATAAATCTCTGATCACCAATCTAATAGAGGGCGAGGAGGCCAAGGTCAAGAAACTGGCGGCAAAATTTGAAGACTTGGTTAAAAGATACAGGGTAAATGTTTAATTGTATCGGCGCAGCTTTAAATTATTGCTCCACTTAGTAAAGCAATGCAATGCAACGTGCGTACTCTTGTTAAGTACTAGTATTCCTACACTACGATTGATAGAATAATTTTTTTTCGGTGCTATTTTGAGTTTCATTGATGTACTTTCATGATATGTGCAACTACTTTGGACTATTTAGGTATAGTGTACATTTACAAAGCATTTTCTCTGGTATACGTAGCTTTAAACCAGTTTAGAGGATAAAAATTGATTCCTACAGAAAAACTAAAAATGTCTGCAGTAAGCAATGGCTGTGACATATTGTATTACCCCTTTTCGTCCGCAATTCTATCCTTTTTTCATTCGTCTATTCATATAATTATTTATCTATTTATTTAGTTTTCTTCTGCTATGCTTCTACGTAATGAGGTGATGTTTAGTATGTGTCTCTAGATCGATGATTTACAGCAGATCTAACAGTTCGATCTTCGAGTGATGTCAGTTTTGCTTAAAAGTAATTCCCCTTAGCATTTGAAAATTTCAAAATATCGTGCTTGAATATTTGAATCTTATTAATTGTGATGTCTTTCAAGTTTTAAGTAGTTTAAAGTTAAAAGTGTTTTGCATATTTTCACTAAATTATTGCCGTCTTGTGTAGAATGTCATTCGTTTACTGGTAAGTTTTTTTTTTCATTTTCTTTTCAGAAATTTGGAAATACTTAATTAGAATGTTTTGTAAATCGCTTTGTGCTGCCCTTTCCATATATTTAATACCTAATCAATCGTTTTTAATCACTTTGCCTTTGTTTGTTACAGATTGAAGGTAAAATTGTCCGAGTGAACGGAGAACCAGGGCATGGCATAGTCAAAGTAGCGGAGGACGAGAAAGCAGCCATGATTGTGACAGGAACACGTGGTATGGGCACCATCCGCCGGAAGTTGCTCGGAAGTGTCAGTGAATATGTGATACACCACTCACCGGTCCCGGTGATGGTCTGTCGACAAGAATGAAATACTTATACACACAATAAAAAGGAAGTCCAAATAATGGAAATGTATCAAATTGACAAGGAGACTGATAACAAATGAATAATGTATTCAAGTGAATAAGTTGTGATCGGAAAGTGAACGGAAAGAAGATAAACTAATAGTTTGTGTTTTTATATTCTAAAAAAAGTGAGATGGGGACATCAGCTAATCTCGGCCATACTATCGGCAAGATTTCTTCCGTTTTCTTGGAGGAGTTTTAAATATTTCTCTTATTTCTCTTACGATTATAGATTAACACATTGTAGAAGTTGGGGATTAACAAACTGTGGGCGTGGTCCCGTGGATAACCTTTTGATCATTGACGGAACTCGATCGAGGAATTATGTATGTGTTTCGATCTTTCTGTAATTGCTAACCGAGTCTCTTGAAAATTTTTAATCAACCTTTAGTTAAATGATTTTTATCACATTCTAATGGGAGTTTGACTTTTATATAAAATCCTCCACTTACTTTTTTTTATTACCTTATTCACTTTAATGTATTTATAAACTATACTATGCGAGGTGTATTGTCAATGGACAAAGTATTGTTTAACCGGGGGTTTGTTGGAAATACTTGATTATGCCCAGAACCATAAATAAGAAATGGGAAAGTTTTACTTATACATTGCCCAAATATATAATGGCCAACTTAGCGCTTACAGTATAACCCCCCACCTTTTTTTTGTTGGATCATATTCTAAATTGTCTTAAATTGGCATTGGCATGCTTAAACATTTCCGCAGCTTGAAATTGATGCCTAATGCTTTTTTTTGGGGGGGGGGGGGGTGTTAATAAAACCAACGATAGCATATATGTCCAGTATTTTTTTTTGTTTTTTATATATAAAACATTGTGAAATTTCTTTTTGTTGTTTACATCCTGATGCGCTATATTCAAGTTTTGGAATTTAGAACTAGAATCTATCAATCAAACCCTATAATAAATGAACTATTCAATTGTATAGAATATGGGTTTTCAGTTGTGTAGTACTGTACATCTTGTCACAGTATTGAATGGCTACACATAGGGTGACCACACCAAAAATAACATGCTGTTTGTAAATAGATTGCAGGAAAAAATATAATATTATCATTTGGAAAATATATACGAGTACTTTATCTATTAGTATTTAATATGAATAGACAAGTGCCAGAAATGCTATATATCTGCATGTTTCGCGGAACTTGGCATTTTTTTCCACTTAGGTTATTACACATATCAAGTTTTATTCCTATGCACATTAAGTGACCTATCTACACACTAATAACAGACCGACGTTACCTATATCGCCTGGGAACTTTTGACCTCGCGGAAAGTTGTAGGTGGGACTGATATGATGGGTGAGGGCGAGAGCTGTCATCAACGGTTAGAGAATCCATCGTCAGCCAATCAGTGACGAGATCTACATGCTGCACTGACCAGATCATTCTCATAACCAAATAATTGAATAGGCATCCTGTAAATCTTGGGACGAATAAAAATATATCAGGAATCCAAAATAGGAGATCATTTTTACGCGTGAATTACGTAAAAAATATTGATATCCTGATTTGTTGTCTAGATATTGAGGTTACGGTGCATTATTGATGTATGTGAGTGCGCAGCATTGTCTAATATAACCACTGTTCGACTATTGCTCTTCTTTTCAGTGTACTCTAGTCCTCATTATTTATAAAGACGTAAATAGAATGAATAGTACATTTTTTTTATCTGAATAAAAAAAATTACGTCCATAAATCTTTGGGGTTCAGTCGTTTATATCTCTCTGCCTCATGGACTTTTAAGGTCTAACCGTGGCCATACATGAAAACTTTTCAATTATTTAATATTTAGAATTTTATAATAATTACCTTTCTTTCTCTGAAGTTATGATTCTAGAAAATCTTTGATTTCCTTGGAAGACTTTCATATAAAACACAATGTCGGGGTTTTAATATCCCTTTCTACAACTTATTACCGTTTCCTGCCAATTCCTACAAGATTGTCCATCAAAAATTGATTTCATGCGCGGATCTAGGGGGGGGGGGTGGGTTGCAAAATTCAAATTTCTTTAAATTACATTATAACATTATAAACCAAAAATATGCCTCGGACCCCCCCCCCCTCCCCCCCCCCCCCCCCCCGGCAAACTCAAATAACCATCGGACCCCCTGAAAAACTGTTCTGGATCCGCGCATGGATTGCGTTATTTTATTTCAAACAAAAGGCACATTTCATGCGCAATCAGTATTGATTAGAATTACTAATTAAGTTCCCCCGGGAAACAATATCATGATTACAATGATCTAGTATAATAATCATTCCATCGACGCGAGTTTACACATTATGGAGACGCAGAACTTATGAATCAGAATTTTAAATGCGTATTTTTGGGGGAAAAAAAATAAATGAACTTGAACATGAAGGACAAATATAGACCGTGTTTGTTTTCATTCGTCAGCTGATCTACCTGTTTGACCTAAATCAAATCGATCTACTCCGACTCGTTGTATGTATACGTGTCTTAATAGAGTTGTACATACAGCGAAATACTCCGTCTGATCAAAATATCGCATTGGAGGGTTATTTTAGGGAAACGGATACACACGTCATTTTCATATTTCCCCCGAGAGCTGCCGGTATAATAATTTCGTCATTAAGGCCACAGTTCTCTGATAAACACCGGGGACTACGTTGTAACTGAGGAAATTCCGGAGGAACATGGCATCAAAGCGGGTAGTGGTAGTGGCAATTGATGGAAGCGACCACGCCTACGATGCGTTAGACTGTAAGTATATAGTGTCTCAACTCAAGAGAATACATTTTCTTATTATATTTACTTCATAAACTACGCGTTTACAATCATAAAATGTCAGTAACTTCCCTGTGTGTAAACTCTTCAGTTGTACAGTTGTAAACATATTGCTGTTATAGATAGTAATAAGTTCAATACACCTATGTTAATATTCTGTCGATAAAAAATGAATAAGTAAAGAAGTTGTGTCGATCCTGTTATTGTTCATGCCACTAGATGTGGTGCATTGATCTGCAGGTTTTTCAAGGTTTAGATAACGTTTCCTAGAAGAGTATTGGATACTCTGATCTCATAACTCTCTTATCATTTTATTTTCTCACCTTTCTGGGACAGGGGTGCTTTATTCATTTATCTTTTCAATATTACCCTGTTCACAATTCAGAAAATCGAAATGCCTAACAGTTTATACTATAATATAGCATATTTTCGTTGTGCTGCATGTTTACCTGTAGCCTAACCATTTTTTGGAGAGTTCACGGGTCCATCTTGTTATGTGTCTTATTTCCAGGGTACCTGTCGAACATACACCGGGCAGACGACACAGTGATAGGAGTACATTGTGCAGACTACAGCAAACTCCAGAGTCAGCGTAAGTCACGACAACGAGGTCATTAGAAATTCATTTCAACATTTCATTAATTATTTACTGGAATGGTTACCTACCGTTAACTTGCATGGTTTATGTAAATAACAATGTAATAATTACGGACCCAAACTATAATGCTATTGAAGTCAACGTTGTAAGGAGAGAGGAGGACCTCCAAGATCTTTATTTCTGACAGAGATTTAGGGAGTGGAGTAAGGGAATCTTTAATTGTTTTGTTTTCAAAAACATTTTCTCTCAAGTACAAGTATCGACTTAAATTATTGATTGTTTTCAATGGCAACGTATTAACGGTCTTTAGACCAAGCCTAGATAGTCCCCTGGGTGAGTGATGATCCGATTCTATCTCCAGACTCAATGCAGCTAGCACTGCACAGTCGGATTTTCTCTGATCCTATTATAACGTCTGCCTGCCAAAGATGAACAGTTACAGCTTAAGTTGATATTCTTTATCGATCGTGTTTTTTCTCCAAGTCCTCAAGATGCGCAGTTTGATTGATTCTGAAGAGGAGAAAAATTGAAATTTGAGACTCGATTAAAGCTAGTTACTTAAGTGCCATCCTCTCGACTATTTACATGCAGAGTGTTGGTTTAAAAGCATAGTATTTTCCACACTGAGCCCCCCCCCCCCCCAATAAAATATATTTAGTCCGTGCTGAGGGAGATAATTTTTGTTGTGTAGAAATTGATATGATTATACCAAAATGAGCTATACAATGCAGTTGTTTCCATTTCACGGCAGTGTAATTGTAAATTACATTACATTGTTGGTAATTACCGTCACTTGCACAATTAGGACAGGCTAGCCTTGGCATCTGGATATTTTGGTTGCCAAAACGTTAAGAACCACATTATAGAAAAGCCAGGCACGGTTTTACCAAACATGCTTTTTATCATTTTTGTAAAATTTATTCGTAACTACGTAGATACTAGTATGATGAAGAAGTACATCGCGATATCCCCGACACATTTACAACTTATTGAAAGCAATATTACATTTCGACAAAACTGCAATTTTTTTTTTTTACATTTAATGCATTGTTTTCTTTTTATGAAATACTTTTTACATCCCATTTCTAATTTTAAACATTTTAACTATATCTCATGTCCTATTTGACAACCAATCTAACTATGGATAAGCTCGGCCTTTGTAAATCAGACACTTCATCCATTAACCAACTAAGTAATTTGTAAGTTTCACTTTTATAGCTCTGACCTTGTTGTCAAGTGACAAGTCCCTCGTTACCAACTTCCTGGACTCAGAAGAGACAACGGTGAAGAAAGTGGCAGCAACTTTTGAATCTAAAGTTTTGAAGAATAAGGTAAGAATATACACCATTATAATCCAAGTATAATTTTTTACCATGTGATATAAACTCTTAATGATTCATGTATTTAATATGAGACCATAAAGCAAGAGCTGAACGATATACCAAACTGACTACAGCTGATATGAAGATGTTGCAAGTCATTCAGATTTATAATATGGATTTACCCAGCTTGTATCCCGATTACATGTTGTATTATCAAGTGGAAACATCAAAAAGCTTTTACCAAGGAAGTGGTACTCTGTTAGCATAATATTTCTCAACAAGGTTCATATAAAATCAAGTTCCATCAATTTAATACCATTGTCGAATCAAAAGCACAAGTGTAGGGTGTAAACAAGAAGAATGGCTTATTGTTGTGAATAGTAAGACCTTGTAAAGATATCAATTGTCACTGACCTCAAGAGCTTAGTTAACTCTCTCTCTCTCTCTCTCTCTCTCTCTCTCTCTCTCTCTCTCTCTCTCTCTCTCTCTCTCTCTCTCTCCACCATTTTTGAACATTAAAATCTTTACTGTTTTATTTTTAGAACTCAAACGTTGACCTATAAACGCAATGCATTAAATTTATCGGAGGCCTGCTAATATTGAGGTTTACTTTTGTTCGTAGATTGACGGCAAGTTCATCCGTATAAATGGAGACCCAGGACCCGGCCTCGTTGAGATGTCCAGGAACGAGAAGGCCGCCATGATTGTGATGGGATCCCGGGGTCTCGGCACCATTCGTAGGACGCTGTTAGGAAGCGTCAGCTCTTACGTCATGTGCCACGCGTCAGTTCCGGTGATTGTTTGTCGGAAGTAGTTCTATTGCGATTCTACTTATAGGACATCAGGGTAGACAACGGTCAGACATTCCTATAATCAAACGCTCTAATCAACATAATGTCAATGATACATGCTGTTTAATTATATAGACTATTTCATGGAAACGGAAATCTGCAATTATCCGTAATCAGTGACATAAAGTACCACACACGACGTACGCCGTCACAAAAGATGTATGTAGAACAAAATGGCTTCGCTAGACTTCACTATGTTCTTACTATGTATATTTTAGCCCAAAGCTTGCTAGAAATGATGATGATTGAATTAGACTACAACGATTGATGCTGAGTCTGTGTGCTTGGAATGAATACTGATCTGACGTGAGAGTCATTTGTATGTGTGGTAGAGAACAATATTCTTGTATGTCAGAACTCATGGTAAAACTTAATAAATCATATCCTCTGGTTCAGGAACATATTATATTTTCAATGCCGACTTTTCTACACGAAAAACTTGTACAGAATTAAATTATGCAGGACAAAATCAAGGGAAGCGACGACTATAAATCATACACTTATTACCATGGTAACGAATGATAACACGTCTAGCAGCCATAAGGCTGTTTATTGATCAACTTTATAATTGATTGTTTTTTTCTTTTTACTAATCAGTGTAAAATATTGCTAGACAGGCAAAGAAAACTGAGATATTCATTGTTATGGAGTTTAACACTATTTCCCTGGTGTGAAAATTCGGTATTGAGAATCCACCCTGAAAAAATCTTTTTCTTATTAGCAAACCCCTACCTTCCTAAGAAAAAAAATACGAAGGTACATATACATGCATCTCTCCCGCTGTTATGTCTTGCGAACTTTACCAATGTTAAACACCATAAAGGTTCAAATTTTGAAAAATGAAATGTTCACAATTTTCAGTCCTTACACATAAGTCTTCCCCCTGGTCCCGTTCCTTTGTTAATTAGCATATCCTTCCTCTTCCTATCTTCCTCATATGGTCACCAACAATGATGAAGTCGCGACAAGTTGATTTGGACTCTATTGCTGATGGAGGAGAATTATTTTCAGTCAAAAACCGCACTGAGAGCTGTGTTGGTATATAATCAAACAGCGGGACTTAGTTACAATTAAACCTCAATATGTGAAATCAGTTCGACCTACTAAAAATTCAAGATATCGATATATCAGATAATTTAAAGAGAAACAGTAGTTTGGTATCACAACACTTTGATATATATGTTATTCGAGATCGATGTACAGAAAATTTAACAAAGAAGAACAAGAAAAGGAAGATTTGAGAATAAATATTAACCCAAATAAACAAAACAAAAACAACAGGTAATAATATTTCATAATCCAATATATAATAGATAAAATAAATTAAATCCTGCAGAAGAATTTTTTTTTACTTGTAGTAAATATAAAAAATGTATTGTATTTTAGATATATAAATTGGACAGTACATCTACATGTATGTTAGTTTTCACACGATGAGAGAATGGTGGGATAGTCAACGAAGTACTTATCAGATCTGCCTTAAATCTTTACTATGATATTTTTTTGGCAATAAACTTCTAGTAATTAAAGATAAATCCAAACAATTTAAAAATTAAATTTTAAATATTTTTCTTTATCATTTTACAGTGTTCTCCATCTAAAGAAAATTAATATGGTCCAAAATGACCCCGACCATCTAGCCTTCTTTAAACTATCTAGAAACTCTGATACCTGATAGTTACACTTAATATATCAGAAGAGAAAAGTTATATTTTAAAAGTCCATATAAAATGTTATTTGGAATGGATGGACCTGTTAACACGGGGACTATAACAGGCTCCTGAGAGGGGTGGATGATCTTAGCCATGTTTAGACTACATAAACCGATATAAAAATAAATAAATATGTATCAAATATATATAGAAGGGATACATTGTATGTGTAAAGACATAGAAAAATATTCTATTTATTGATCTTAAATATTTGATTTTTTTTTTTACTAAATAATACTTCATATAGCTAAAAATAAATTCATATCTAAATATTTAAAGCAGATCTGATGGGAGGTTTGTTGACCGCCGAGCCTCCTTGAGTCTTAGTTCAGTTCTAACAATGTCACCTCTGTCCTTATGCTGTCTGGTCTACTTGTATACGCTGTCTATAATTTAATTCGGAGTTATCTTCCGGGAGTTGATTATAATATATATTACACTTGAGGTTTAGATAAACTTTGCGAAGATTGTTTGATAAGAATTAAAAATGTAACAGTATTCAAATTTAAAAATTTAGAATCGAAGTTGCCTTGTTAAATTATAAAATTGCCTTTTAATATATTCACATAAAACTATTCAAAAAGAATTGTTTTAACGATCAGAAAATCCAGAAGAAAGAAAAAACCGTTTCAATATGATTTTAATCGATATCCAAATAGTTTTAGAAAACTAAGTTCAGGAGTAAAATAAAGCATGGGTAAACAATATCAACATCTTTTATCACAACGTATTTTTCAAATATTTTTTTCCAAATGGTTTTCTTTGCTCGTTTGAGATATTCAGTGAGTGTGAAATGTGGGTTTTTGTGATTTTCTCCTGCAGTGACTTCTACCCCCATAGCCCGTATGAACCACCAAAGAAAGCAGTGCACCATTATACTACAGCTCTTTAAAAGTTATTCATTTAGGCGAGTAAACAAACTCTGAAAAACTGCTATTTAAAACGACCACGAAGTTTTATGGAGGAAATGATAGAAATGTTTTGGCGTCTGTTGTTGCTTTCTGTTGAAATCAATTTTTTTTAATCATAGCCCATCCAATGGGTATTTAAAAAAAATAATGCTAAAACATTAAGACATTTTTCTTTTAAAGTGTAATAAATATTATGATGAATTTTTTTAACACACTTGGAAGTTTGAAAATACCTTTCCAGTTCGTATGCAATAAATACATCAATTCAGTATAAAGGAACACGGCGATAAGTTATACTTGTGCTCTTGGAGTTGGCTAACTACATGTAAAAAGTCTTTCTTTCAAATAACTACATACGAGAAGAGAATCTTACATATCTTCTTGAGCTTTCAATATCATATTTGCCATATATTGATTTCTAGAAAATACTATTCATTAGAGGTAAAGAATCTTAGAATATCATGCTTTCTTCATCGTCTCCCTATGATTGGGTATTATATCCGGTTACACGTCAAAGGTCGCTGACTGCAGTTACCTTTATCTGATATTCAATTTGAAATGACATACAACTTTCAAATTAGCATGGGAGATTGTCATTTAATTGATCATTAACAAGAAACAATTTGTACAAAAGTCATCCAATTTATCGTGATAGTGGGAATTTTTTTTTCTTTCATATAAATGTACGTAGTGTACACTCTTTCTTCCGTTTGGCATATAAGGCATATAAGAACATCGAACTTACAGAAACAACATATATAAAGCCTAAGTATTTGAGAGGGATTAATAGGTTGTACGAATTCAACCTTTGTCTAACAGAAACAAGAATGCAGTTAATTTATGTTACAAGAAATCCTGACATTATCGATTTAAAAACAATAAAATTTAATTGAAAATTAACTTGACTTTAAAATAGACTGTATTAAGCTTAATAAGCTGAGCATGGAAACCTCCAAGCCTAGCCAGCACGGCGGCTGATAGAATGGACCGAATTTGTCAATTTTAGGAATCCCGAATTAACTTTAAATTTGTAACCACGGAGAGCAGATAGACTTCAGCAAGAGACCAATCATTTCCGCCATGTATCATATAATAAAAACTCTATTTACAGCACGTGTCACAAGAGTGTATGCATTGCCGGTATAGTCCACTGATCCTGTCCGCTGCTTATAACGTTGACGCATTTCCAGGCTTCCTGTTTTTACGGCGAAAGTAATCGATAGACCCGAGACTGATTAAAAGGAGCTGCATAAAAAATAATAGACATTTTGTTGACTGATGGCGCAAATTGGCATCGTCTAGAACGGGGATACTTAATAACAAAAGGAAAAATGTCTCCCAGTTATCATTTATATCCTGATTGCAATCGACAAATGATTGGTACCGCTCATCATAGTCGCTAAAGATTTTGAATTCTAGGAGATGATTTCTCGCGGAATATAATTACGGCGGAAGGAAGCTTAACATAACGCACTGTCCTAGGACCTTCAAGGAATCAATACCGCGGTAGTGACTGAGCAAGAAACATGTATAAATGTAGCAGATTTAATAGGCAACATGTGACTGTATCGTTCGTGATGTTCTGCAATGGCGTCAATCTCTTTTTGAAACGGATTTTGTCCTAGACTTTCCGAAGTTGTTTCCTGGAGTTTCCGGATTGTGTCCTGGACTTTCCGTTTGGGATGAGTCGGACGGGAATTTCCCTGCACGGAATCAGTATTGCATAATCTGTTTCGACATGCGACATTTCATTAGAAGTCACGAAAGGAACAGACGACACAGTTTAAAAACAGCGGAGGAACAAAGACGAAGCTCGCTGTCAAATTCAAATGACAGCCAACTTTTTCGAAAATCGTCACTTCCGGCTAGTGCATTCGCCAATAACTCTACGCCACCGAACGTGAACGGAACCGCCAGACGATTCCGGCGATTTAACACGATAACGGACGACATCAATCCCGTGACGCTTTCCCTTGTCGTCTGTATCATGGCCTTCTTCATCGTCGCTGCTCTATTCTATTCCCTGTTCTGGCGAAAGTGAACCGCTGAAGCATTTTGACTATAGTACTGTGACCTTGATGAAATTGTTAAGAATTGACTTCGCTGTATTTGAATTCTTGGCATCAACAGACATTCGATAGTTTTTATTTGTGATTAACGGGAATCTGTGATGTGGGCATTGCATTGGTTTATAACTTCAAAGGCTTTTTTCTTGAAGGTTTTTAATGTTTGTATTTATAGGGGGTTATATAGCAGAAATACTAGTGGTGTATTTTTAAAGAGTTTGAGGGGCATTATAGTGTGGACGTTTGAAATAACAATGGACATCTGTATTTGAGAAGCAAAGTTATCTTATGGAAGCTGAGAGACTGATTGTGCAACAAAGAAAATACTGGTGCTTTCAGCTCAGCTTTCTACCCCAGTTAGATGGTGCAGGCATTTTCACATTTCATACATGAAGGGCCTAAGAAACTCCATTCGTACAAACACAGAAATAGTAAACTGTTTAGGTACCTGGCAAGTGAGAACATTCTTAGTCAACCACTAAATTCTGTTGAAATTTTATGGATTTAACGAACTCTGATGTATTTAATTAAGTGCCTGTAATGAGATTAATAATGACGTAATGATCATGTATATGTTTAAAAATAAATTGTTGAGGCTTCAATGATTAAAGATTTGAAATTAACTTAAATATCTATTTTAGTTTATAGGGTCTTATTTATCAAAACAAAACTTCCAGTCCGTCAAGGTAAATTTTGAATTAAATAATCAATTAATGATATTTTATGAAAAACGATAAACGTGGTTATATGTTTATAACTTAAGGATTACTCAGAAACTATACCTCGTAAAGTTTATGCAGCGTAAAGGATGAATATTGCAGTGTCGCGTATTATTTGTAAGTTTTCCTTTTTGTTTCTTTGATAAACCTGGATGACCACTTCAAGTTTGATTTCATAGTGTAATATCTTCTGGGATTTTTTTGTATTGAATTCCATTAATATTATCAATTCATATTAGTTAACATTTGTGCTTGGGTCAAACTGTAGGTCTAATCTACCTAATTGCAAATTTTCCTCTAGTTCAGATCGATTCAAATAAAAGATAATCTCTCGTCCTACAACTCTATTATATAACAATAATTATTTAGCTACATAGAAATAATAAAAACTAGTTTTATATACAGTCTTACATTGTATATTTTTTAAATGTTACATGCGTCTGTTGTTAATATTTTCAATAAGGTTTTATATGTCTTCTGGTAATATTTGCATTATATATATTCATCAAGTCCCATTTGTACACATTTCAAATGGTCGTAAAATTGTTAAGTATATACTGTAAAAGCAGAAAAATTCCTTGTTGTAAAATTAAGTTGTTTTGTGATTTTTCTTATTAGTTTCTTTTGAATTTAAATTAAATATTTGAAAAGCACCGTCACTAATCTTACAAATGATATCCATGAAAAATATGTTTTGAACTTCCCAATAACCCACACACCACCCCCTACCCCCCCCCCAAAAAAAAATAAAATAAAAAAATTCCTGCTGTGTTTAATGTTAATTGTGACCCACTATATAGAAGCCAATTACGAATAATCAGCACAGCAATAAGGGAAATCCCCGGCAAACGTGAACAATGATGCGCGACCGGTAATACAGGTGCAAAGATATTTCATCAAATACTAGATTGTCTTAAAAAGTTCTTAATGGATTAAGATCGAAGACAAGTTCTCATATCAGGTAAATAAGTTTTTAAAAAACTTCCGCATTTTCATGCTGCTGCTGTTTCTATGTTTACTATTTTCTGTGTTCTATATATAGCGTAATAAGAATTCTGCGTTCATAATGTATTTGATGATGCATAAATGTACAAACAGTATTTTTAACAATAGCGATAAAATATACAAATAACTCCTGAAAAAAAAACCCAGCTTTTGGTATGAAAAAACTGGATATCAAACTTTGCACAATACACATGAACTTATTAAGTCTCAAAAAATGTCACCAGTATGATACCAACTAAACTATATAAATAGATAATAAACACATTATTTAACAATTGTGTAAAACTTAATTATCATTACCTGAAGATCAAACATTGCGATAAATATTTTGTAGTGAACCCCAAGATCACAAAACATACATAAACTTACTTTTATAAAAAAACACCTTCATTTATAATTTTTTAGGAATTTTTTTTTTAAATTAATATAAATATTTACACATTTTTAAAAAAATTGGAATAAACGTCTAAACTATGTAAACTTAAATGTGTTTGGAGACGATATACAAATTCGTCATATCATCTCTTTTCACCAGCCTTCCTTTGCCTCTTTAAGTTCATGAAACGTTAAGCAATTAGCTTACATCTGATTAAAAAGTACATCAGTATTTCATTATATATCTATATATCCATCGTCTATCTATTCACAACATCATTCAAGAATAATTATGATAAGGAAATAGAATTCTTGCTTATTTGTGCTTAGGAAAAACACATATGAACAGTATCAGGTATAACAAGAGAGAAACGTATGAACTACCCACATCATACTAATCACAAATTAAGACTATCGAATTTCTGTTTATGCCAGATATACATTGAAGGTAGTCTCAAACAATTTAATCAAGGCCACAATAGCTAGTATTGATTGAAAATTATCTTGCGGCCTTGTCACTGATTTTCAAATTTTTGACTTTCGCCAGAACAGGGAATACAATAGAGCAGCTATGATGACGAATACCACTGATCCAATTACAAGGGCAGGGAAAAGGAAACTGACATCATCCGGAAGTGACGTTTGGCTCGATAGTTGACTGTTTCTAGGACTAGGCAGTGAGTTCCGGCCCTGTTCTCCCGGCGTGTTCAATCTTTGTATACTGCTCCTTCTATGGAGACGTGGCATAGCGGTAACAGATCTGTGCAAAGAACTTCCGGGACACAACCAGTTCTATAAATGTAAACAACAATCCAAAACTCTAGAATGACACTGTCCTTTGTTGCAAACTAAATATCCTTGCTTTTTCATTAAAATTGCTCACAGTCCTCTTAAGGCGTAAGTATATGGTACGCAGAAGCTCAAGTTTTCTGTAATTGTACGACTCGTTCGGCTGTTTTAGATCAGGTGGTGTCGATGTCTTGAATTCATTACTTCATAGCTGAACAACGAAGAAACAACTCTTTAAAACTTGCTATATCACTTTACATAAATTATTTCATCCCTTTAAATACATTGAACTGTTCATATTACATGAATTTGAACGTAATCATTGTTATTATGACTACGCCGACGATTGTAAGTGATAAATTGTCAATAGAGCACGTAAAGAAGTACACATCCGAAAAATAAATCAATGTTATAAACAGGTGATTTTTTTGTGTTAAGGGTGTTATACAGAGGATTTTTATTTATCATCGTGATCAAATAATCAGGGGTAGATTAAGTTTGGACAATACATTCTTCCGGTGTTAGGAAATTAAATTCATTCTGTTTTACTTGCAACACAGCCCCAGATGTCGTGGACATCTCATTATCGGTACGATATCTTGAAGGATTTTATATGACAGGAACCTTACAGTGAGGCAGACTTTGCAAGAGACATGTACCTCTCCTCCCATGATGGCCCAGGTGAGAGCAAACAATATCAAACGAACAGTTTATATTTATGTAGACCTTCAGAATGAAAGGATCAAAATGCAAAATAGTTTAATAAATCAGTGAATGATAGACAGGCAAATAAAAGGCTCTTTTTCATCCAATTTCCCTGTAAAATTGGAATACTGATTTCATTATTCCTACAACCATCAGTTCTCTCTGTGAGACATACTAGTACAATAAACAAGTAAAATACAAGGAATATGATATGTCTGGACAGGCGATTGGAGCAGTATATATTACTTTTTAGGTTTGTTTCCGAGCAGGCGAGGCGAAGCCTACAATGGACGTAAACGACCCTTCAAATTTTCTGTAGACAGTCAGTCACAATCCTAACGAGGGTTTTGTTTTTCAAGACCAAACCTTTTGTTTATATATATATATATATATATATATATATATATATATATATATATATATATATATATATATATATATATATATGACGAAATGCACATAAATTATGCTGCTTTCACAATTGTGCCTTTTAATTTTTGTCACTTGCCTTCTACAGAAATTTAAACGACAATCACGTGAGGCATTCTAGCCAATGACAAATCGTCATTTTAGTCTTTAGCAAAACAAATAGTAACTGCTATTAAATATAAACCTTATATACAAACATAACATGAAACTGTATCACAAATTACTTTAATGATATAAATATAGAAAAATATATATTTCACATCCAGACAAGCGAGAAATGTTTAATATTTAGCACTGAAGCAATGATAAAAATGTACACATCTTTACAACCAAACCGTATCTGTTAAACTTGTCACAAATAAAATGAATTTGTGACAGAAATGTCCTTCCATACAAAATTTTCATCCACACTACTGTTTATAACTAAACAACTACATCCGGGTACTTATGACGTCGACTCTCCTGGGTTGTGCGCCTCAAACCCATTATAATTTGGATTTCCTAAACCTTTATTTTCCTTTGATTTGGAGAAAGTCGCTCTTAGTTTTGACAACGTTACACGGGCCGTTGACTCGGAAGCGGAAGTTGACGCAGTCTCGTTAGTATCTGTCATTTCACTTTCCACGAGCACAGATTTCATGCCGTCATCTTGTTTAAGTCTATGATACCAATAACAACTACCGAGAATGACCAAGATAGAGAAGAGGAGGAGAATGATGGGAACAGTCACCGCAATCACCACGGAGCTCTCATCGCCGCCCGCCACCTGCGAGGACTCGGCCGACTTCCGTAAACCTGAAAAATATAGATATTGTAGAAAGTCGCTAATGCACTTCCGTAATTTAGGAAGGTTGCGTGATTTTATTTTCTTTCCAACATTAAATAATTCCTACCGAGGCTTGCCAAGATATATCTGTAATTTGGTCTTCTTTACTTTTATAGAAATTTGCATAGAAAGGTTAAGCTAGCCAGTAACAAAGTGGCAACAAATTTGATTTGTTATCAATTTTTTTGGTTACACTGTGTAATAATCTATCAGAATATTTTTGTGGCAGCTGAGACTCTTAAGAAGTGAGCTCACCTGAGCAGACGACGCCTGCATCCTCGCCATGGTTACAGTTCTGGATGTTTATGCCGTTATGTCGACACTCCTGGATTCCATTCTCTGTCCCTACACAATCGACGTTGTCCAGCCAGATGGGGCCAGATCCGCGCCCGAACACCCCGTGCTTTTTCATGACTCCTGTTTCGTAGCCCAGACTTCGGCAGACGACAGTGGCGTCACGGTCGTCCCAGTAATCGTCACAGACGGTGCCCCACTCATTGGGTCCCGTCACAAACACCTCCACGCGGCCCATGTTTGTCGCACCTGACACTGACCCCGCCAGTCTCACGTTGGTGATTTCTGTAAATTGAGTCAGCGTTATCAACTCTTGTCTCATTTAATTATGACATGTTTTTAAGCCTTTGGATTCGTTTATTGTATGATATAACAGTTCTAATCAGATAAAACTGAGAGATTCTACTGACCGACTTTCTCTCGAAAACACCAGGCGGCTGCGTCCCTCGTGCGTCGTCTACAGAGCCGTTCGTACGTAGACTCCACCTTCCCCGAGCTGTTGAAGCCCGAGTGATCACATTTCATCAGCTCGTCCTCCTCCCCTAGACAACCAACACGTGTAAACCACAGCATGTCGTCAGGGTTACCGAACTGTCCACCCTCGATCTCGATTCCGTCGGCGTAGCCTGTGATAATCATATACATGTATTAAACTAATAATGATAGAAACTTGGCTTTCAGATCTTTCATTGAATCACAAATCTTTAAAATTTTATTTTTATTCATTTTAAAAGTAGAAGTGTTTCAGTGTTTCGAGGAGAACGAAATACGAGAGCTCACCTAAATCTCTACAAAAGACAGAGGCATCTCGGGAGTCCCACAGGAAGTTACAAATACCTCCAGTTTTCCCGTCATACACAATCTCAACGCGCCCTCTATCGGCGTGAGACGAGTTCCTCAGTCTGTACTGAAGACCGTCTGTAAAAAGAAGTTTTGGGGTAAACGCTCCATGATAAAAAAAACAATGTCAAACTACCAATAAACAATTTCTATATGATACGTTGCATCAACCAGACTTACTTGGCTGTGTGTAGCAGAGGACTCCTGCTCGGTTGTCTTTGTACTGACATTTGGAGCCCTTATACCACTCCGTGTATTTACACTGAGTCAGACTCGTCTCTGACCCAGTACATTGCACATCACTCATCAGAATAGGGCGCTTGTAGTTAGTGTTGGAGGGGACCTGGTAGGGCACCCCTCCCCTGAAGCCCAGCATCTTACAGACCACAGTGGCCTCCTTCCTGCTCCAGCCGTTCATACAGATGCTGCCCCAGATCCCATTCATGTTGATCATGACCTCCCCGTGGGTGTCCGTGTGCTCGTCATCCCGATCCAACGTCAGATTGAAGCCTGTATTATAATGAGTCAGTTACAGTAAACAAGGTTTACATGGCGAGCCGGTTTCAGATTAGGAAAAATGGATTCAAACTAATTATGGAAAACGTATCTATCATTACAGAAAATGTCAAATCAAAACAATGCGATATTGTCGTTACAATGTAAACTGTTAATATGGGCAGGTAGTTTTTTAAATACAGATTTAAACTTTTTGTGTAAATTTTACCTGTATTGTAGATTTGGACGTTACTACAATAAACCGAGATGTATTTCTTGCACACGGGTTTGTCCGTAAATTCGAAGTTGCAGTCGAACAAATCCTTTTCGTTTCCGCCACAATCAATGCGCCGCACTCTGATTGGTCCAGTCGTCTCCCCGAAGGCGGAGCCCAGCACCACCACGCCTTCCTTGTACCCCAACGTCTGGCAGACGACACGTGCCGCCAGACCATTGAATCCGTCGTCACACACCGCCATCCACTGGTCGTCGTGGTAGATCTCCACCGCTCCCATCGAAGCGTTGTATCCAAGATTTAATCTCACTGTCAAAACAGAAAAATGGTATTCATTTCATTTCTTAAAGCATAAAATTAACATCATAAAGCCCTCTGAGAAAGTCATTAACCTACATTTATTCACGCAGAAGACTCCAGCATCGTCCTTGTGAGATGTACATTTCTTCCATCCCGTGGTTACTACTTCCTCACTGAATCCTCGGTGTGCGCACGAGTGAATCGACTTTTCGTCGCCATTACAAACAAGATGACTGAGCCACACCGGACCCTTGCCCTCCCCGTACTGGGCCCCGGAAATGGCGTATCCGTCCGAGAAGTTCATCATTCTACAGAATACCCCGGCGTCCTTGTCGTCCCAGGAGAGGTCACAGATCGTGCCCCACTGGTTGTTGAAGGCCAGCTCCACCCGCCCGTAATTCCTACCGCCATTAGCCAGCGTGTAATTGATTCCTGGAGGAACATCAAGATTGGAGATTTGTAGAGAAACATAGATACCTTGTGATAATTATGCTAGTAATAGATGGGATCCGTTTTTGAAAAAGGGCTGCATTTATATTGATTTTTGAAGCTAAATTCATAAGGTCGATAATTTGAGGTAAGATACGTTTTAAAAGAAATGTTCAGGGTATCTTAGGGATGATGGTCATTTATTATTTGATACGTAAACAAAATTGTAATAAGCCGCACTGTCTATAGGTGCGCTATTGAATGAGTACCTGACTCGTTGTAGCAGAGGGCGGCGGCAGCGTTAGCCATGGTGCTGTTCCCTAACGTCAGACGGTCGTGGAACTTGCATTCCTGTAGCGACTCCTCGCTGCCCGTGCAGTTGAAATCACTGACCAAAAAGACTGGGTCCGACCGGATAGGATTAGAGGAGGTCTGGTAAGCGAGGCCATATCGCGCGCCCAACGATCGACAGAAGATGGCGGCCTCTTTATCGTCCCAATGGCGGCTAGAGATTCTTCCGGTGACGTTGAACTGCGACACCGCCACTACCCCGCCCATGCCAGACAGGGTGGAAGGGGCGTCGTCTGGGTCATCGGGACTCACGAAGCCGAAGGTCAGTTCTAAAAACAAACATTGTTAGATAAACTTCATCAAACGGTAAAAAAATAATGCTTTCTTACTTTGGTACATATATATATATCCGTTAATTTTTCATATTCAGATGCAGACTTAAACTGTTGTACCTTGGTAAAGAAACTCAAGTAAAGTTTAGTGTATAGGAAAAAAATAAAGTCCTTACTTCCTGACATCATGGTCTCGTTCCTGAGATCTTCGGGGGTGAAGCACATGACTGAGGCGTACGTGTCATACTGGTCACACTGGGAGTCCTTCAGACACTCACTCACAGAGCTCTCCGAGCCGGAACACTTCAGCGACTTTCCCGTCAGTATGGAGTCAAACGTTTTACCGTAGGCCGAGCAACAAATGGCCTTGCCCTCCACGAAGCCGAGTTCCCGACAGACGACTCGCGCGGACATGTCGTCAAAGTCTCGATCACAGATCAGGCTCCAGGTGTCGTTGTAGTAATACATCACAGGACCGTGCTTTGTTTCGACGCCAATACCCGTGTCCAATTTAACTGGAAACCAAGTAAAGATACCATATTTACTAAAAAATGTTTGATGAGTTAATTAATCAAATTTATGTGCACTAACTTTATTTGTACATTACAATATTCAAAAAAATGATAATGTAAAGTAAATAAAAGCCTTACTTGTGTTGTAGCAGTGTACGGTGGCGTCCATGTCATGTAACTCGCAGGTCTTGGAGAAGTTCCGCTTCCACCCCTCGTGTGGACAGTCCAGCAGAGAGTTCTCCTTCCCTTTACAGTGCATGTTGGGTTCGTATATCGGCACGTGGTCGTCCGCGCGTAGGTCCGCGTTTTTGTGGTAGGGGAAGCCCGTGTTGAAACCCAGGGAGCGACAGAAGGCACTGGCCTCGGGGTCGTCCCAGAATCGCTTACAGATGGTTCCCCACAAACCGTCCACCGCCATCTCCACGCGGCCATAGTAGGACGTTCCACCCGTCAACCGGAAGTTAACTCCTACACATAAAGTTTATACAATTAACTCAAATCTAACTCATACAATAGACAAAAAAAAAAGCAGTTAACAACGCGTATATACTGCAGTCTGCTTACCAACAGTGGAATAACAAACAACTCCAGCGTCATATCTCTCGATGCAGTCGTCGACGTGACCAAGCGTGAAGTTAGGACATTGGGATAGCTTGTACTCACTTCCGGTACAATTCACTTTTGTAGCCCAGATAGGCGTACCCTTAGCAAAGAGGATTTTATGCTTGTACGGCAAACCTTTTGGATAAAGAATTGAATAAGAATCCGAGAATTGAAATAATTTACATGTATTATAAAGTTCTCAAATGTTAATAGGAATAACCGTGACACTAGTTGTGGTTTTACCTTTGACATAGCCCATCTGTCGGCATGCCACGGTTGCGTCTTTCTCGTCCCAATCATCTGCGCATATCCGACCGGAAATGTTCATATACGTCAATTCTAAGGACCCGGAATTATTACTGGAACCAGCTATGCCAAGTGTATATTCTATCAAAAAGAAATTATTATTTATTTTCTTTGTCCAATTTTAAACTATATTTAATACATGTATTGATATAAACAGTAAGTTGAATACTCTTCGCTGCTGATTTACCATTCTTTGACGGAAGCTGTCCGTTGTAACACGCCACAGCGGCGTAGTCTTGATGACATGCAGCCACTGGCGGCTGCGCAGTGCAGTTAAGGAGGCTCTTCTCGTTTCCGGAACAATTGACCTTGTCGATGATTCCCGTATCGTAGCTGTAACCATATGCGCCACAACAGACAGACAATCCATGATCATACCCGAGCTGTCTGCAAGTCACCCCTAGTTCACAGAATTAAAATTTCTATACAACATCGTTCGTTAAATTGTTTCTAATGCATGCATTCACGTTTTTTGACATGAATGAAGTCTTGTTGAAAAATTCATTTTCAGTTTTAAAAAAAAACTATTCACGGTAAGCAAGACGTTCTGCCACTTCAAAGATCTGTTCAAAATAGTATCCATATAAAGTTACGAGCAAATGAAGTAGATTTAGAGTCCTAGGCCTCTTTAAGACTTACTGATGTCGGCTTCAGACCAGAGGTGTCCACACACCGTGCCCCAGTGGTCCTCCATATAGACCTGCACCACCCCGTGGCTCTGCTTGTCTCCTTTGTCCAAGCGCACTGCGGGAGAAACACCACTCTTTGTAATACTAGTATATTAACATTCCTAAACCTTCACTACAACAAGCTTACTGTACGATGTGATAGCTATTTCAGGATCAATGTAAGGGGTCTGTGATCTCACCATTGTCCATACAGATGACGCTGGCGTCCTTACACTGGGAGTAGTCGGGGTCCCAGTGTAGGCTACATTGTAACAGTCCCTGCTCGTCCCCCTCACAGTCCAAGTAGTCGATCCACACGTACTCAGTGCGGCTGGTCGTCGGCTCTGGTCCCACCTCCCCGTCAATGAAGCCACGCCCCAGCGACCGGCAAAAAACTCGCGCGTCACGGTCGTCCCACCGACGGTTACAGACCCGTCCCCACTTCCCGTTAAACAGAACCTCTACCACTCCGCTCTTTCCGTCTCCAGCAATTCGGAACTTTACACCATCTGTAACATAATAAAATAACAAGTCATTGAAGTAGAACCGAAGTAACAAATGTCAGAATGTCCTATAGAATAGAAATGGATAAAGTTTAGATAAGAACATTGATGGCAAGAGAAAGAACTCACTGGGATCCTGGTAACATAACACGCCGGCCGACGTACGGGTAAAACGACCCTCGATTTTCTCGGAACAACCCAGATCTTCCTCAAATTTCTTGTGAGGACAATCCTTCAACGTCTGTTCAGTTCCACTGCAGTTGAAACGTCCCACGGATATTGGAGTTGTCAGTCTTGATGATCCTAAACATACAGAAACAAAGTTATACTAGTATTATGGAGAAGATTTCAGTATACCAAAATATATTACATGTAGTAACTTTTGTCTTGTGTGGTTAATTACAACTATGGAAACGAACTTCTTAAAAAAATATAAAAAATGTCGTGGAGTTATTTACCCCTGAATGCCACGCCCCCGTAAAAGTTCATCTGTCGACACGTGACATTTGCGTCATGATCGTCCCAGTCCACGTTACATACAGGGCTCCAGAACCCATACTCATTAGCCTCCACAGATCCGTAATACTTCTCCTCTTCTCGAATCTTTACTTGTAATTCTGTAATTAAATTGTATACTTCATATCAAGTCATTCAAGATTTAACGTATACGTTTAGATAAAACGGTACTTGACTCAAACTTTCATTCAAATTATAATCAATGAATCCTTCCGTACAGAATGCAATTTACCAATCAAAACATGCTACCTTTTGAAACGATCTGGTTCTTTGAACAATACACAGACACGTATTTTCCACTTCTACATGGGACTTTAGCCGTTGTCTGGTGTGGGCACTGGTCCAAACTTCTCTCCGAACCCCGACATTGCACGTTAGTGACGGTGATTTCACTGGTTGGATGAGGACCGAGGGCTGAGCAGCACTGTTTCTTGCCGTAAGGGAATCCCAGGATGTTGCAGGCCACTTTAGCGGAGCGGTCCGTGAAGCCCTCGTCACACACGCTGGTAAACGTCTTGTTGATGTACATCTCCAGGCGACCGTAAAATACGTCCTTTGAATCCACAAGTCGGACTGAAATGAAGAAAAAAAAGAATATACATGTACATTGAAGTCAATAAACCGTCTCATCACATGAACACACAACGAACTGCATGAAGGTATGTTTTAGCAGACACAGATGTACATGTACCTGAGTCGTAGCATTGTACGGCAGCGTCCGAGTTGTGAGAGAAGCACATATGACGGTTGCCTCCCCTTGGTATAAACATTCCACTCAAGGTTGACCTCTGCTCGTTGAACGACATCGGGCAGTTAAAGATGGATTCTTCGTCTCCTTGACAACGTAAGTAAGCGATCCAGATTGGCCCATCGCCCGCGCCGAATTGACCGTAGCCAAGTGCGCGGCCGCTTGTGTGATTGAGCATGCGACACAAAACTGTGGCGTCCTCGTCATCCCAGAAACCGGAACCACAGATGGTGCCCCACTGGCTGTTGATGGATAGTTCCACTCGGCCTGAGGAGTTGTTCGAACCATTAATGAGACGAATGGGAATATCTGGAACAAAGGACTTATTCGTTAAGAACGAGATACATTATAAAAAGGTGAATTTACAAAGTAATTAAAGCTTATTATGATAATTTTTTTTAAGTTCATTGATTGTGTTAATACAATATAATGCACCCATTAGTTAGACGGTTTTCGTATACTAACTGGCGTTTTCTAAGCAATAAACAGCAGCTTTCGTGTCCTGTGAGCAATTGCCCACATTTCCCCATCGGATATTTCCACAGCGAGCTATGTAGCCCTCGTTGCCGGTACAGTTCAGATTGGATAACCATGGCAGACTTAAGCGGCGACGGGTGAAATCGTGCTCATAGTAAGAGAACCCGTCTTGGTACCCTAATTCACGGCACACAACCTTGGCATCTTTGTTGTCAAAGCCGTCCGAACAGATGGAGCCCCAAACGTTCAGGTGGCGAACCTGTACCACACCCTTGTTGTCCTCTGACAGACGAAGTTCGTAAGCTAAAATTTCAACAATTATAAACTCATAGAACATGTTTTTTATTCCTGCAGGTCATATTCTAGCATAATTTAATCAAGAATAATTAAGGAAATTCATTGACTTATCATCTCACCTCCACTGGATGCAGCGTTGGAGCAGGCGACAGAGGCGTAGCGTTTGCTGAGACAACCGTCAGCATTGTTGGTGTATTGACACTGAAGAATTGAGGACTCGTGACCAGTGCATTGGACGTTATTTATAGATATCTGATAATCTGGCATGTCGCCAAACACGGAGCAGCAGATACTGATGCCGTTCCTGTATCCAAGGGAATGGCAGACGACCTTAGCGTCACTGTCATCAAATCCGTCTGCACACACCAGAGCATACTGGGTATCCTGCCACAACTCCACGGCACCAAAAGTAATATTAGGCTCAAGTCGCACTGCAACGGGAAACACGTTATCATTCGAAGAAACAAAAACCTTATTGGTTAAACTTTTTAATTTTTACGAATCATTACCTTGTCCAGTGCAGTAGACGCCGGCGTCATATTCATGCGTCCTACACGATGTGTGCGTCACATTCCAGCCGCTGTTGCTGCACTCCCAGATGGACTTCTCGTTGCCGTCACACCGTACATAGTACAGCCAGGAAGGCCCCTCTCCCGCACCATATTTCCCGCGGGGTTGAGCAACACCGTCAACAAAGCCCAGCTGGCGACAGACCACCCTGGCGTCGTTGTTGTTCCAGTAGGAATCACAGATAGTTCCCCAGACGCCATTATACGAGATTTCCACCCGACCACTGTATGTATTGTCGGTACCCGCCAATCGGATGTTGAATCCTAAAACAAAACATTTCGTCTCATCTTACAACTTTCTTCTACAAACAAGACATCATTTCATAGGCATCACTTACCTAGCGACTTTGCGCCACCTACCATTTCCGTTATAGCAGAAAACTCTGGCGGCCAGTCGGCTCGACAAACACGTCTGGCTGACGGGGGTCACGGCTTTCGTGCAGTCGTTGATGTTTCTCTCTTTGCCGGTACAGTTGACACTGGACAACCAGATGGGGGTACGGGAACTGTAGTACCGGGGTCCAAATGGCACGCCGCCAGTATAGCCAAGTTGGCGACATGCCACGCCGGCAGCATTATCGTTCCAATTCTCCGCACAGATCGTGCCCTGGATCCCAAACTTCTCCACCAGCAGTGTGTCTGGGAACTCTGAGCGGGGAAGAAGGTCCACCTCTGTAGTACAAGGAGTAAACAGTAATACAGGACCAATCCATTACATCATATTACACTGTAACCATTATTCTTTCAAAAGTGAGCACAGTTTTTTATTTGCTTGCATTATTGAATAAAACAACTGAGTTATTAAAAACTTTTATGCAATACCATGAAGAAAATTTCTTTAAATATTTCTGATAGAACTTATAATTTTTAATGGATCTTGAAAGACAATATTTTTTTCTATTTCTTACTTTCTCTTGCCATGGAGTACTTTGAGCAAATGACGCTGGCGTAATTATAGGACCGTTGTGCGCATGTGCCTTCTTCAAATTTACACTCCTTCACTGTTGCCTCGGTCCCAGTACAGTTCAGGTTCAGGATGGAGTTGGTGTAGTACTTAGATCCAAACGCCCCGGGAACCAGAGTTTTGCTGTTGCCGAAGCCAAGTTCCCTACACACGACCTGCGCGTCATTTTCATCGAACCCGTCCGCGCAGACCGTGACCCAGTTTCCGTCAACGTACATCTCTACCTGCCCAGTGGTGGCGTTGTCTTCCGTCTGTCCGCTGCTGATCCGCACTAAAAACAGGAGACTTTTACCATGTACATGTAGAAATAGGACAAGCATTGACGATGACTGGTTATCAGTTGGAATCTCGCAACAGTTCATGGAATACATGTTATATCATAACTTTACTTATACATGTATTTATAACCTTTATGAAAGTTTTTGACGTAAAGCAGTTTTTATGATGAGTGAAAAAAATCAAACAATTTCTAAAGGACTTCATGGATCTATATGCCGTTACCTGATGTTATCTACGATCTCAATTTATTCATACAGGTATTTGTACGTGGTTTCTTATATGTAATTAGGATACCTACCGTTGTTGTAACAGAAGACCCCAGCGTTCCTGTTCGGCTCGTAGCAGTCAGAGGGGATGTTCTGCTTCCATCCAGGGTTCCTACACATGAAGATACTGGACTCGGAGCCGAAACAGTTCATACTGGACAAAAACTTGGTCACATTAGGCCCTGGTAACCCCCTGAATAAAGACAACAAACATCAGTCACCGTAGGAACACCATTACTTAGGGTAAATTGTAATTCAGGCCGGTTCTCCTCCCCAATTTCAAATTACTTGGCACACAGCAAGGTTACCGCCTAATAGCAAGACTTTAATAAATATGTGCTTTATCAGAAATATATTATTTTGGCCACAATTAGGACGTTTCAGGCAATGTCACTACAAATAACAATGTTATTTCACACTGTTCATAAGGAAGAGTCCTGCAGTCTTATATTACGTTATTTTCGCGATTATTCACAGAAAAAAAGAGGCTCAAGTTTATATATGTAAAACCAATCCTTTTAGTATTTGACTACAAAATATGATATGTTGCTTCATTTGTCGGTTTGCTTTGAGACAACCTGTTTACCATGTTTGGACAAACCAAAACAAAATATAGTGGTACGAATTAAAATTCTTGGTTTACTAATGACTTTTGAAACAGTCTAAATATTATTGAGATGCACGTTTTAAGGCACTGTTTTCTGTTAAATGATTTACTTAAGCTAAATTTTTGAGTCGTAAATTGATGGACATTGACATATAAAAAGAACAAAAAGATACGCCATCATTTCATTGATGCATAAAGCCTGTCTAATTAGCATAAGTAATTTAGTCATTTACCTCTGAAGCTAACAAAATACAAACAGAGTCGCAATTAACCCGACGACCCAAAACTCTTCAGAAATCTGTATTCGCTTCATGTGGTTCATGTCACACATAGATATGGATTTTTACAGTTATTTTGTTTCTTTTTTTGAAGTGTCAAAAGCTATACATTTAAGCATTTAATTTACATGTACGTGCTGCAGGCAAAAGGTCTGACAAGATTCTGAAATTGATTTGGAAGTAAACAATCAAAAATAAGAATTAGGAATGTAAATTACGTCAAAAAGATATCTTTCTATACCTATGCATTTTATAATGAAATCATAATGAACTTGGTGTTTTCGTCAATCTCCTGAAATGTTTAAAGAACAGAAAGACCATTCAATTTGCCTAATGACAACTTCGTTATGGGTGAACAGCATTCGCTGCCTCTCTTGTTACTGTATACAGACCCCACCTCCCCCGGTCCCTACCCCCAGGGTACGTACCTCCTGAACTCCCCGCCGGTGAAGCCCAGCTGACGACAGGCCACGGTGGCGTCGTATCGAGACCAGCCCTGGTCACAGATGGTGCCAACCTCGTCGTCCATGATGACCTCCAGACGGCCCGTGTTGTGGGTGCCTCCAACTAGGCGGAGTTGTGGTTCTGGACAGAGACAGGAGTCAAGTTACACTATGTATGACATATTTTCATGGTCATGTTTTACAGAGTTAAAATGTACATATAAAATTTTATTTGTTCTGCGTCTATATTCCCTGATTCGGTCACGAATGATTGTACAATGAATGTTGGCCTATATGATCCACTCACTATTTTTTTTTTTTTTTTACGAAATTTACGGTGTCCACTTAAACTTAAGAAATGGCAGAAAATAAAACAGATTTTCTATTTTAGAATCGTAGCGCAAAACAGTTAAAACCAAAAGCAAAAACAAAACAAAACAAAAACAGTTAAACGGTCTGCTACGCATATTGTCAAAATCTGAAACCCAATAAAATAGCTTCTTGATTGAATCCCCAATTAAATCTTTAATTGTGAATTTATATTTTTGAAAGTCTTAAGTATAACATAATACAGTTTTTATATGTTAATCAAAATGACATCAGATTTCCCTAAAAACCTACAAGCCTTATAATTATTCATAAATTATGACCCATAATTGCCATTGTTTGTTTCGAGTCGGATGCGTTATAATATCCGAACGGATGCGTTATAATATCCGGACTGTTTTTCTGTTATACAGTCGCGTATTTCTTTATTAACATATCGCATTTATTGCAAAACGCTAATTTAGAACACATACTTAAAAAATAAAAAAAAAATAAAAAATAATGTATTCAAAATCCGGGACCTATAGATGAGTTTTTAGGTGTGTTTCTTAGAAAACGACATATCCTCCATGCAAATCAGAGAATTTGAATTTCCATTAGCCAGACAAACGGACCACCTTGACCAGTGATGATATTTCTTCACCAGGAGAGGGCAATTAGACCCGCCCTGCTTGTTTTTCTATTTTCTACACATTTATTGGACCAAAACAAAGCAAACAAAATCCTACATTAATATTTATAAGCAGACTCAACTGAACTTTTAAATAAGATAATGTATTCGTGATTCATCTATTACATTTTATTCGATTCTAAAACTTTCCAAGGTTAAAATTTTATGATAATATCATTCCGCGGTGTATTATGGAGAGTAGATTACTAAGCAGAAAACAAAACGTTTTTTAATGAAGTGATACAAAAGAACAAAGCTGAAAATCTAAATTATCTAACTCCATAAAATACAACTACCTCATATTCTTTAATTAAAAAAAAAACCCATAGAAACAAAGGTCCGATTAAATAGACACTTAAAACCAAAATGACCTACTTTGCTGACGGTAGCAGAGGACCCCGGCCGACCCCAGGGAGTACTGTGAGTCACACTCCTCCACGCCGATAGAACAGTTAAACAGGTGGCTCTCAGACCCCTTACAGTTCACCTCCCCCAGGAAGTAAGGGCCGCTGCCAGACGACGTCTCCTGGTACGCCACTCCGCCTACAAAAATCATACGATAAAAAATGTGTATTGTATCTTTCTAACATCCATCAAAACGACCAAGACGTGAAACTCCATAATTTTCACAACTTAAGATATAAGGTTCCGGAGAGATGTTCTGCAATTTTCCTCCCCTCTCCTTTACCTGTGTAGTTGATTGACACCTTCCCCCTTATTTGTGTAGGTGAGTTGACGCCCCATCTCCTTACTTATTTAGTGGAGTTGATGTGCCGGCCCTCCCCTTTACCTGTGTAGTGGAGTTGATGTGCCGACCTTCCCCCTTACCCGTGTAGGTACCTGTGAAGGTGAGTTGACGCCCCTCCCCCTTACCTGTGTAGGTGAGTTGACGTCACTCCCCTTACCTGTGTAGGTGAGTTGACGCCCCTCCCCCTTACCTGTGTAGGTGAGTTGACGTCACTCCCCTTACCTGTGTAGGTGAGTGGACGCCCCTCCCCCTTACCTGTGTAGGTGAGTTGACGTCACTCCCCTTACCTGTGTAGATGAGTTGACGTCACTCCCCTTACCTGTGTAGGTGAGTTGACGCCCCTCCCCTTACTTATGTAGGTGAGTTGACGCCCCTCCCCTTACTTATGTAGGTGAGTTGATGCCCCGTTACCTGTGTAGTGGAGCTGGCGACACACCACGTCGGCGTCCTTGTCGTCCCAGGCGCTGGGACAGATCCGTCCCCAGATGCCGTACTTCATCACCGCCACCCGTCCAGTCTGGTTCTCGTATCCGAACGCACCGTTCTCCAGACGCAGCTTCAAGGCTGCAAAGGTAGGAACCAAGACAATCGTCAAGTAATTTATATGTCGAAAATGCGCAACAGAAGATATGGAAATTTGCCATTAAAATATCCAGGTAAAGTTCCGGTCTTACTTTTGTTGAGGGTTCCGTTGTAACAGGAAACCGCGGCATAACCAAGGTAGTTCTCTCTCTGACAGCTCCTTAGTTCGTCATATTTACAATCCAGAATAGTGCTCTCGTTCCCGTTACACGTGATGTTAGGTCGGGAGTATCTGCCGTAAAACGTCCCAAAGGTCCCCTTCGGAAGGTTTCGTCCGTACTGGAATCCCAACTCTCGGCAAATGACCTTGGCATCTGTGTCCGTGAATCCTTCCCCACACAGGACTGACCAGTACTGGTCCATAATCTGTACCACGCCGTGTGAGTGATCCCCCCTTGATAGTCGAACTATACAGCATAAAAGAACAGCGTGCTTGATTTTCTGTCAGTCTTTAATATACTACAGCGTACTACTAAATAATGAAACTATGTTAACCAAATCTTGGATGCATACACTTATTTTAATGAATTTAATTTCACCAACAATTTGGTAGAGTTAGCGTTGTCTACTGACCATCCTTGTAACAGATGACTGAGGCGTCCTTTGTATGGTTGCTACATTCGGAGCCCTTGTACGTCATCCATCCGTCGTTTCTACACTGGAAGATGGACGATTCGTAGCCGTAACAGCTCAGTCCGTTCATCATGATGTGCCCACTGCCTTTACCGTAGTACGAGTTAGAGATCGGCTCCCCGTCAGCGTACCCCTTGGACTTACAGAGAACCCTAGCGTCGCTGGAGGACCACGAGTCATCACACACTGTGCCCGTGGCGCCGTCATAGGTAATCTGGACACGCCCATAGTACGACCCCCCGTCCACCAGGTCGGCAGTAATACCTTAATATAGCAGGGTAGAAAACACCCATATTTATTTTTAAACATGCATTGTTAACTTTGCGTAAATATTGAAATAAGTATAGATTATCCATTTATAATTATTTGTGTCAGCTAATGTAACAAATGTCCTACTGTGTTTGTAGCAAAGGGCATAAGCAGGTCTACAGGAGTGCACTGGATGACCCCAGGAGTCCTTGTCCTTGACACACTGATCCAGTGACGTTTCGTTTCCAGTACAGTTGAGCTTTGTAATCCAGATCGGCCGCAGGGTCTCGTTGACGGTGCCGTAAGCCACCCCACCATAGAAGCCCATCTGGCGACAAGCCACGTTGGCGGCCACATCGTTCCAGTCCGTGCTTGATCCGCACACCTGACCCCACACGCCATTTCTGCGCACGCTGATCTCACCCCACACTGTGTTAGCCGAGCTATTGGTGGTCTTGACAAATCGGATGTCAAAATCTGTACAGAATTAGAACGTAAAATCAACCTTCTACAACGAGAATAATTCTTTTATATAGAAATGTTAAAGATTGAAGAATACACAATGGGCTTACGTTCGTTCATAGGACCATTAAAGCAGATTGCCGACGCCCGCTTCATGTTGCTGCATCGTTCTGTCAGGTTCTGATGGGGGCATTGTAAAAGTGACCGCTCGTTCCCGTTACAGTGAAATCGACTGTAATTAGGACAATAATCAAAGCATGGAGCATGGACTATAATAAACTGTAACTTGGATAATAAAAACAAGTAAAGAGCAATAAAACATGTAAAACCTTACTCAAAACGGGATGAAGAAAATGACATATATTACAACCGAGGGATTTACCGACCTGAAGGCGACGTTGGGCATTGAATCGTGGGTGGAGATTTTGCCGAGCTTGGAGCCGATGAGGGCGGTGCCGTTGTTAAAGTTCTGTTCCCGGCACACCACCAGGGCGTCCTCTCTGTCCCAGTCATCGTCACAGACCTGGACCCACCCAGCGTCCGTGCGAATTTCCACGGTTCCCAAATTTGTTACTCCTCTAGATTTTAATCGGACTGTAAGGGAAAATAAATAGAGCATGAAAATCGAAGAAGCATATTAAAAATACTAATGATTCTTCAAAAAACTATTCCTCTTTTCCTTAGATATTTACACGTCAATGAACATCATCTCAAAAACAAACGCTATCAATTATTTCTGAGAAAAGTGAGTTCAACAAAACGCCCATCAAATAATCTGAGATCAAAGGAATGGTACTAATCAGTTATTATAATAGGACGGTCCGTCAACTTCACATAGTGCAAAACCCATCGACCCCACCTGGAGGTACTCGAGTTAAGTTGTTATAACAGGTCCACAACCCCATCCAACAGTCCAACGAAGCGGTACTCACCTGAGTTGCAATATCAACCAAACAACCCCCACTCGAGTTGTTATAATAGACCCACCCACCGCCTTGATAACGATGTACTGACCTGAGTTGTTATAACAGGACACCCCCGCGTCCTCATAGTGCCGACAGTTGTGGACTCCCCATCCATTGTGCTGACACTCGCTAAGCGAGTTCTCGGTCCCCGTACACTGTACGTTGTCTAAGAATATTGAACCCGATCCTTCCCCGAACGGTGAGTTAGAGTGAGCCTGGTAAAGCATATTAAAAGATTGGATTTATATCTAACTTTAAGCATTCAGTCAGCACTGCATTTATTAATACATGTAAGAAACTGTTGTAAGAATATTTTTCCTGAACAGCCTTTGGTCATTGTTCACAGTGAACGTTGCATTAATTCTTTTATTCACCGTTCAGCAAGTATGTTATACTCTGAAATATTTTATCAGAATAATGATAAATGTTTAGGTTAATTTGTAGTATGGATACAGTTTTTAAATAGTAAACAATAAGCATGTTTTATAAAACCGTCGTTCTCTTTGAGTACGTAAAGAGGCACAAAGTACTGGAGATAATGTAACACATATAATATATACGCCTTAGTAGATACATTGTAGTAGCCGGGTACACCTTAAACAGGCGACACTGTAGAACATATCAGATATATGGATTCTGTGTAGTTATAATGGTCAAACTGAGTATAGGAGCCCCTGATCCTCTCGATCTCACACTATAGTCTGTGTTGCTGGTTTGTTAATGGATAAACAAGCCGTTGTTATTTGTTTACATGTAATTTCTGTACGATACGATCTTTTTTACCAAGTAAAGAAGTTCCAAAGAAAATTCATCGGGGTCAATGCTGCCATATTGAGGCAAATTAGTGATCGTCTGAAATTACAAATCATATACGTCTTGCTCAAGGGTTTATCTCTCTCAAAGTTTGTACAGCGGAACGTAGACACACCGTATCATTTTCAAATATGGTGATTATACCTTGTACGTTTTTTTCAATATGTTCCAGGAAAAGTTGAAGAATCGTTCCTTAAGGAGGCTAGGTGGTCAACAAATTAACCAATAGATTTACCTTAAGATATTAGACATGATTTTTTTTTGCCATAAACTATTATTTTTTAAAGGAAAACTCCCAATACTTAAGCATTAAAAATTGAAAATATTTCCTATATATGTTTATAAAAAGCTCTCCTTCTAAAGGAGATTCATATACACTGAAAAATGGCCCCAATCATCCAGTCCCTTTGACATGATGCTAATACCTTGGAGCGATGGCAATAATTTCAGTGAAACACATAATAATTTTCAAGTTTGTCGGGGATATTGGTGTTACCTTAACGGAGTTTAAAGTTTGTAAAGTTGAACTTAGCTTAATTTAATAATTTACCTTATAAACAATTAAAAGATTTAAGATAAATTAAATATAAATATTTAAGATAAACATCATACTTTTATATAATAACTAATTGCTAATAACTCTCTCTCTCTTCTTTCTCTCCCTCTCTCTCTCCCTCTCTCTCTCTCTCTCTCTCTCTCTCTCTCTCTCTCTCTCTCTCTCTCTCTCTCTCTCTCTCTCTCTCTCTCGCAAGATATTTTTGAAATTTGTCCCCACAACTCGCGTAGCAAATTATGCGAATAAAAATCTTTTAAACACGTTAAATTTTATAGCTGATGACAGCTAAAGAGTTAGGATTTTTGAATGAATTAATGTACCACCAGCTGGGTGTTTTTTTTCAAACTTGATTCATTGCTCAACTGAACTTTATTTTAGTCTATGACAGTGAATGATCATGAAATGACAAATGTTTTATATAACTCAAAGATCTAATTTAAAAATATGACCCTAATACAGAATGAATCTTCATTCTGACAAAATAGTAATTAGCGTTTAGTCTGACAAACTCCAGATTTGGATATCTAGGAACAATAAAAAAATTCCTTGAATTGTCATTGAGGAAACACATGTAGTTAAATATTATAAACAAACAATACCCTCAGTAACAGGTCTGTACATTTTGAAACTTCCACGTGACAGGACGATATTGAGAAACACTATTTAAACCCTTACCTGCCCATTATTCTAAACCTTAACGTGCCCCAATGATAATTCAGAACCCTTACCGTGCCCCACTGATAATTCAGGTTCCTGCAGACGACCTGGGCCTCCCGCTCCGTCCACAAATCATCACAGACACTACCCCAGGGACCCGAGCGGTTCCGAGCGACCTCCACGCGGCCGGTGGAGCCGTTTTGATCTCCTCCAACTAAACGTACATATATCTTATCTGAAAAAGAAAGAAAAAAATATCCATATACTATAATACATTTTTTTTGTATATTGACAGTCGTTCATATGTATTTAATATTGGGGTATTTTTTGTTTGTTTTAATGTTTGTTTGGGGTTGGGGCGGGGGGTGGGGGATCGAGGTATATTTTCGGTAAACATGCTATCGTTTCTTTATCAATGGTTTAATTTGGTGGAATAATTTATTGGTATATTGGAGGAAATACCGGTATATCTTGGACGGCATGCAGATATCAAAAACCGTTTTTAACACAAAGACAGTCTTGAATGTACAGATATCGTAAACTTTGTGTACACAAAAGATAATCGAGAAAAGTCTTGTTGACTATTGCTATAAACAGATTTCATTATAAGTAGTGTTGACATACATAATTACCGCGTCCTGTATATAGATATTGTAATCAGTATCCAACTGTATATAGGTATCATAAGCTGGACTTCCAGTAATCGATATCAAGAGCAAGATCGAAATAATGAATAGAAATTTAAAAACCTAGACTTCCTGAATACAGATATTAGATGAGTGAAGTCCGGTAAATAGTTATCATTATCTAGAAGTCCTGAAAACAGATTTCAGGATCTAGAAGTCCTGAAAACAGATATCAGAATCTAGAAGTCCTGTACACAGATATCAGGATCTAGAAGTCCTGTACACATATATCAATATCTAGAAGTCCCGTGTATAGATATGAGGATCTAAAAGTCCTAAAAACAGATATCAGGATCTTGAAGTCATGTACACAGATATCAGAATCTAGAAGTCCTGTACACAGATATCAGTATCTAGAAGTCCTGTACACAGATATCAGGATCTAGAAGTCCTGTACACAGATATCAGGATCTAGAAGTCCTGTACATAGATATCATGATCTAGAAGTCCTGTACACAGATATCAGGATCTAGAAGTCCTGTATACAGATATCAGGATCTAGAAGTCCTGTATACAGATATACGGAGCTTGTACAATCTTATAAAAATTAGACTTGTAAAAGCGTTCTTCTATGATACGCTTTACAAGTCTAGTTGAGCGCTTTTACAAGTCTAATTTTTATAAGATTGAGCATTAGAAGTCCTGTATACAGATATCAACAGCTGAATACAGATATCAGGAGCAATTTGTTTTTTAGTTTTGTAAACAGATACATGTTTACATGAATAACAATTATACACAAACATTTTTTCAGGAGATATAAAAGTTCTGTATAGTGTTATAAACAATACTGAATTGCTACAATAGTAAATAAGGCCAGAATCTGTTTCAGTTAAACAAATGTCATGATAATGGATATCTACAGATATCAGACTGTGCGCATGCGCTATTTACACATACTTTGTTCACATACAGAAATCAGGAGAGTGGCATCTGCATATACAAGAACCATAAAAGTGCTACTTTAGATATTGTAATGAGAGAATGGTTGAGAATTTATAACGCGCATAGACCAAAACCTTATTGCAAAATATATGCTAATCATTCGTTTCGGTTTGCTTCAAGACAAACCACAATGCTACTTAACATGTTCACAGTTTGTACGAAGTAACATGTAACTGTATAAGGGTCTGTTATGCAGATTTCTAGAGTCAGTGTTGATCAAATATATAAGATACAGAAGTTGGAATCACTTTTGGTGTCCCTGCAAAGAGGACAGATACGTGGCTTGTTTATCGGGATGAGGCATTGCGAGACAGTGATACGAAGCTATCTATCACCATCACGTCTACGTTAGCCTGCATCAGAGGGCATTAATGCTTACGTAGGTAGCAGAAAAAAACCAAGATCGTTCATACGACAACTAATTACAGGGCAATTTTAATGGATTACATCCTTGTACATGAACCTCTATGCATCCGTCTTCGTACCTTCATGGCATAAATTTTGTATCAAATCTGTGGTACGGAGAGAGTTTGTATTTGTGGTTACCCAATAATCTCCATGGCAACGTACACGCTGACGTCTATAGATTATATTTTTATATGCAAATGATATTTTGTAAAGTTTGTAAGATTTGTTATCTGAATAATTGTTCAAAAAATACTTTATTTAACATGAAATTAATACAAACTAACCAAACTAACCCTACTTCTGGAACCGGGGTCATGGTGAAAACAAAAACAAATCTTAGGATGGTAAATATTTCAGAGTAGATGTTGAATTTCTTGGAACCAATGGCTCACAAACAACAAGGCATGTCCTCAAGTATTCACATCGCGCCCTGTTACTTTGATTAGATTTAATTAAATTAAACAACACTTAAATTAAGAAGCATTGGATACCATAGTAGGCGTCTATATCCATGTATCTACATCAATATACATGTACATGTAGAGGATAATTGTCTGGGGATCTCTCTTCTTTCTCTTCTTTTATTAACAAAAATATACATATACATGTAATCACGTAAATATTATTAATTGTAGACGAACAGTTTCTGTACAAACGATGTTGGTCCACCTGTAGCAATTTTTCAATTAAACTGCAATTTTCATTCATTTTTCTAAAATAATTTTTAAGATCAGTTTTTAATCCCCGAAGATCATTTTCAAAAATCATTAAATTGTACTGTATAAAATAACATTTTGACCAAAAGACTGCAGTCTTTCAGCTGATTGCAGTGCTGTTTGCTCGGGCCACGATCATTTGATCAACCTTGGCTGACAATGGTATATAAAAACCAGAATGCCGTCTGTTAGTTATTGCAAATAACATATAGGAAAAGGGACTGTCAATCACCTAAAAACAACGTCCACGGAGAGAGAGAGAGAGAGAGAGAGAGAGAGAGAGAGAGAGAGAGAGAGAGAGAGAGAGAGAGAGAGAGAGAGAAGGCTGAAGAATGAGGGGGATAAGACAGACAAGGAGGGGACGGTGTTGAATAGTTGATTCCTCTGTGGATTTTCTTTTTCTTTTCCTACAGCCGAACTGAGACAAGGTAGACACCAGTTAAGGTCCTGAACACTTAGGGCAGACACCACCACACCTGTGGGGTTGTTTTACTTTACTCTGACGCTGTTGGTTGAAGTAAGTTATTTGCAATCGTCTGCATCGATTGTCCTCAAGAAATATGACGTCAGTCTTAATCACGTTTTAATGAATCTTAATTTTGGGTTACGGTCATTTATCACGTGCAATTATCATGCATGCTGCGACAATAACTACACCTTAATGATGCAATAGAAAGCATTTTTTAATTAACTTCTACGAAATCTGTTTATTTCAGAAATTTATGAATTTCGTCACTAAAATAACCCGAATAATCAAGGGTCGTGTGGCACGGCAACATTGCAAAAAATGACCCAGCGAGGAGCGTTTGATAACTTCATACCGGAGTGAGAGCAACAGTGCATGTTTTATAGGGTCTAGTTTATGTGGCCCCAGAGGGCCTTACATATATAATCGTGCACCTGCTTATTTACTATTATGAAGACCTTAACAGCTACATCTTCTTATCATGTATATTTCATCTGAAGAATAATTAATTATGTACATTTTAAACAGTTAATGTTTTACTATTGTTAAACTTATGAATTATTACGTAACTCGTAGGCCAAACCGGTCGATTTGACTGCATGTTTTGGAGAAGCCTACAGATATAGGAACACTTCTAGTGATTGATTGTCTTCTTACATGCTTGTCAATCTTGATTTATGGATTTGCCTCCTAATTATCTTATTATTAATTCATGTGTCAACTCCTAGAACATTTGTTTAATTGATTGCTTACTTTTCACCATTCTTCTTAATGGATATAACAACACATGAATATATAGCTAAATAAAAAAAATAAGTAAATTAAAAAAAAACATTCATGTTTGTTATTAACGACACAAATTAATGAATAAATTTGACCAAAGACTGCTATTTTCCATTTCATAAAATTCGCCCAGGCGGAATTGGATTTTGCTCATAGCAAATATAAAAAAGATTCTGTGTGGGTCTAAAACATTAACCTTCTTAACCATGACGTACATTATTTGTCAAAGTGCTGAACATTAAGAAGGGTTTTGGGGAGGAGGGGGGGAATAGAAAATACGGGATACCGAAAAATATTGCTTTAGATGATTTTACTGTGTCTGCATGTGATCAAGATGACAATTAATTTGTGAAGTTGATTAATTTTAACAGTAACTTGTCCAATACAACGTGATCATTGAAAGCGCGTGTGCATTTGACGTGTCACAGGCAGAAGAAAAGTTACGGTTTGTTTGAGAAAATTATAAATAACGTAGTATTATTTGGTAACGGTGGAAAAATATATAGCCCAGGGGCAAAACAGCGGAGAGGGCTCTTAGGCCGTGTTCCGCACAGTAAATTTTGATAGAAAGAATGCAGGTCTTGAACAAGTTGACATGTTTCAGGAATTTGTCTTCAGTAAAGCTGAGGTTTAATCACATGACATAGACAAGTTTTCGTATTAATTACAAAAATAATTTGCTGACATATGTTTCTGAAAATGTCCTCGCCGTGTGACGACCTACCTTCTGCACTTTGGACGAATTTTAATCCGACATATCCCAAAGCGAATAAAACTCCACAGAAAAATGTCTTCTGTCCACCCATTACTTTAAGATGTTGTCCTTTTGTCGATTTATAAAACCACACCGGCGCAAACACTTCTTGAATTCATTAACATATGATTAAAACAGGAATTATCACAATTATTTTATAAATGGTAATAAAATGTCCTTCTGTCTAGAACTCCCTAATACGCAAAGGAATGTGGACAACTTGGTGTAGGATACCGCATGCTTACTTTACAAGAGATACGGTGTTGTGTTTGAAATTTCCCCCCTCACTTCTTACATAGAAAATAAAGAAGACATGGGCCTAAAGCTGTGACGAAAATAATATCATATATAAACGATTAACTCCGTCACGCATGATCACCATAAGGTTTAACAATGCCGTCAAGTCACTGTTACAAACAAGCGTTCGTGTGAAATTGTGAGGGATGTTTCTGCGCACGCGCTTTTCCTGTCAGTGAACACAAACAATATATATGAGTGACATGTTTACGAAACTGCATTAATAAGTACGCTTGTTTTCTCTTACACGCTAACTGGACTGGTGAAACATTAATAAAGAAAAACATAAACGCCAATTTTACTGGCGTTAGACAGAGAGCGCGAGCTTGACCACTGCTGTCTGGATAGAATTTCTGTTCATCGCATTAAACGTTCATTTTGTTTCCTTCATATTAAACCGTTTTCAATGTTTCTAAAACTAAAAAGCGTTTGCTTAGTAATTACAACACTATTGCATATTTCTATCTATACTTATAAATTAAGACATTTTGCCAATAAACTACGAATTGCCTGCACCAGAGTAACTGCTTACACCTTCGGTATTTCATCACAAGTGAGTTGATGTCCGTAAGCTATAATTGAATTTTGCATGATAAGTAATTATTGAGAGAAAAAAATTTAAAACCTACTTTCATTTTCAATAAACCAGCCCGAAATAGCAAAAATGAGAGTAAGGTGGCGGACACGCCTTGGCGGATCCAAGTCAGTAGGAATTTGCATCAAAGTATATGCTTGCAATGAAATAATATTGAATGATTACGTAAAGAGTGAATATATTTACTGGGGACTTATTTAGGATATACATATAAATTAAGATATGACAAGTATTCAATAAATAAAATGAGCCAATTCATTTCTTGAATGCACGATTTTAGTTTTGATGGATAGAACTTTCCAGAACGGGGTAACCAAGAACGCGGGTTGACTAATTACCGTCATGGCGGAAAGTGTAGGGCGAGTTAATCATTGGGCAGTTACCTTGGATCTGACAACTCTGATTTTAAGATATGCAAAAAAATGTACAACTCTACATCTGTATGGATAGATGCTGTATGCATAAAACCGGGAAGTTGAATTGGTGGGGGTTGAGGATGACATTCATTTTTTCTGAAATTCTTATTTGGGACAGCGATAAAAGCTATATTGAAATTTGACCTAAAGAACAAAATTTAGAGAAGATATACGACGCAATATACACTAACTTCCTAATTTGAAATTAAAAGTTTGTAATAGATTTCAGTAAGCTGCACCAAAAAGAATAGAGGTAATGTACATGTACATAATTCATTGTTTCATATTAATGTATAAAGCAGCAATAATGCCCGCGCTTGCGCGGGATACTATCTAGTGGTCTACTTAAAGCTGCTTGGTCCAATTTTTGGAGTTTTACAGTATCAAAAACCAATTATCTTATAAAGTTATGGACTTTCTCCTATTTACACCAGCAGAATCGGTCTCCTTTCAAAGTTAGAAATATTCAAAGTTAATAAAATAATTTCTTTTTGGGCAAACGAAAAAACATCACGGGAATGTTTCGAAAAGGGAACCGTTTGGTTTCGTCCCCCGGATGATTGAGTTTATTCAACCCCATGATTTGCATCGACTGTAAACAAAGCAAACTTAAGAAATATTAGCGAACAAAATGTACACATGTTTTTTTTTAATTTACCTGAACATTATGACCTTTATTTATAGCGATGTCGAAGTCGTAATACGACTTTATCGGTCTACTGTGGTTTCATCAATATTCGTTGAATATTAATTTTCGTGGATTTCGTCGTTAAGTTTATCCATGAAATTAAATGTTCATTGAAGTGCAATTTCTATTAACATTTTGTATCAATAGGGTCATAGGCCACGAATTTATGTATCCTTGAAACTGTGGTTTTCACTTTATCCACGAAAATTGATACCCTTGAATATTAATGAAACCACAGTATACGTCAGGGGCGAATTTTAACATGAGGCGAAATAACGCGACTCCCTTTTTTGTCGCTTGTTTTGTTAACAAATTTTGTTCATATTTTTTTAAATTGAAATTTGGCTTAATTGACCGGGAAAATTACTGCAATGCCTATTATTATACACATACTTAGTATAACCATCGTTTAAAAGCGTACCCAAAATTTGGTACAAAATCGGACCAAGCAGCTTTAAATCGAAAGTTACTGTAAAAACTTGCTTTTTATTTACGTGTTTTGGTATTTAAATTATGTTTGATAATTTTTTATAAATTTGCACAATATTAACATGCCAACTTCATGTATACACATGTACAATGTATCAAAATTTATACTACTTGAAAAAATTGGATGAATGATTTTTAAGGCCTAGAGTCTTGCGCTGAGTATGGTGCCAATATTTGAAGCAGTGAGAGGCTCGTAGGTCTTTGATTGGTTGTTGATAACAAACAGCGGGTCTCTGACAGCGTTCACATCGAACCCTTCCTCCACCAGCCTCAGCTTCTGGTGCTTCATAGTCTGGGTGGTGGTGAACTCCTGGACCACTCGGATACAGACGGGCCGGGCGTAGTGCGGGAGGTGCCCGACCACGTGACTGTACAGCTCCGATAGAAGTTTGGTCGTCATTTCATATCCGTCCTCCAACTGTACAGCGGCCATCCCTGCCCTGCCATCACTCCCTTTTAAAATAATAAAGTATTGTGATACATTGACTTTCATATCTGCATTTTATATTTTATCAATTACAGGGCACACTGTCCAGATATGCGTTGTTTTTTTAAAGTAATGACATTAAATATGGTACACATACACTCATACTATAAAGGTATAGTTTTATACCTACCAGATATAGATACCCCATAAACATTGACGTCATGAATAAAATTAAGTTTCGTCATCACATTAGCTACCTCTGTTGTTGATACATTTTCGCCTTTCCATCTGAATTACAGTGGAAACAAAACAATTACTTCTTTGGTCTTGTATCTTTATGCAATCAATATATCTATTTTATTGTCTAATTGATTGTCTAGTACTGACTGTCTACCTGAAGGTGTCCCCAATTCTGTCCCGAAAATAAACGTAATAATCGTGATCTAGATACACTAAGTCGCCGAAGTTGAAGAATTCGTCGCCCAATTGAAGGACATTTTTCATTATTTTCTTCTCATTCATCGTTTTTGGTCCCAAGTAGAATTTATCGGTGTTTGGAGGTTTCACGGCCAAAAGCAGACCGCTCTCACCTACAGAAACACACTGTCTAATAAATGGATACAGCTTATTATTTCATGGGTATGGTTTTTTTTCCTCAATAAATTTCTCTGTAACAACAACCTTGTTCGAATAAGTACTAAATATTTGTCAGAAAAAAAAATTGGTACTTTGAACCCATATATCCAAACCTTCCAGAAAGAAAAGGGCAGATTGTAGGTATTCTCGTAAGATTTGAAAATTCAAGGAATGCTCAAATGATCCCTGCAGACATGAATAAAATGTATTCTGAGCTGCAATTGCTTTCACAGATTGAATCTTGGCTTTAAAATATTCAGAGAGCGTTGATTTCATCTTTTTTTTTAGTACGGAAAGACAAAACAAAATAATACAATCTTTAAATACTTTAATACCAAACCTGGCTGTATCGGAATGCATTTTCCCTCTTTGTCCCGGATTGGTTGTTCCGTCGCCGGATCAAACCTTACTATATGGAATCCACTCTTCCCCCCATTTACCCACCTCTGTTGAAAAATACTGACATCATTAGGTTTCAACCTTTCAATAAGCAAAGAGATTTTAATTTACGGTTACAATATATGCATGTCATTTATTTTTCGTTTTCTTGTCATCAAATATTTTTTCTATGCCTCAAAATTAATGTTCAATCTTGTTTTATCTTACGATGATGGGTGACCATCGGCCAATGGCACCGACTTTGTTGCAGCAGTTCATTAAGATCGCTGTTCCTTCCGTGGCTCCGAAAAACTCGTAGATCCGGGGGATTTTAAACCTCGTCTTAAACTCGTTCCATATGTCACTCCGAAGTCCGTTACCAAACGCCGCTCTTATAGAATGGACGCCATCTAGCGGATGCTGGAAGTATTATATATATAGAAGAGTTACAAATAGTACTTTTATATGAACATCCGTTAAATGTAATGTTAATTTATTTCCATCTGAAAGATATTCAGAAAGAAATTGTTTGCTCGTGCATGACGTTCAATATCCTGGACAGTGTCAGATGAGATCATGACTGAAAAATAAGGAATAGTATTACATTTGGCAGACGCTGTAAGATATGTACACTGAATTGTTATGTATAGCACAATTAGTAAAAGTAGTAACAGATTTACAGTGAATAGTTAAAAAAAATGATGTCGCATTTGATAAATTACACGTAGTAAAATACATCAGTTGAGATTAGTAAAATTCGGTGTCACCAAGAAGTGATGTTACAAGAAGTACAAGGAATGGTAAAAATGGCCCCATCTGTTTTTTGATACATAAACTATTGAAATTATAGTGGTTGCAATTAAATTTCCTTTAGTACGAGTAATAACAGGTGTAAATGGTAATTATGTTACAGGTATAAAATCTAACTTTTGAACAGAGAATGGTAAAAATGTGACCTGTACACACTGGTACTATTGTACAGTGAATGGTAACAATGTTACATGTACTCTAACTATTGTATAGTGAGAGGTAATTATGTTACATGTTCACTTACTATTCATATTGTACAGTGAATGGTAATAATGTGACATGTACACACTAACTATTGTACAGTGAATTGTAACAATGTTACATGTACACTAACTATTGTACAGTAAAGGATAATAATGTAACATGTACACAATCTAACTATTGTACAGTGAATGGTAACAATGTTACATGTACACTAACTATTGTACAGTAAATGATAATAATGTAACATGTACACACTCTAACTATTATACATGATTTTGTAATAATAGTTACCTTCCGTGCACGCAATAAGTAGCGACAGAGTTCCCCTATGTACTGAATGACGGTCACTTTGTACTTCCGGACGTCCTCCCAGTAGTGACTCGCTGAAAACTTCCGGCGCAAAACGATGGTAGCACCTTTTCAAAAAGAAATCACACAAATAATACCCGTATATCAAAAAAGGATATATAGATATGGTGTAAAGCTTACCCTCTCCTATAGTGTTGAAAACACCGACACATGTGGCGGCGCTGTGATACAATGGCGTCACGACGTACGTCACATCCTGGTGACTGAAGTCGATTGCCCGGTAGCCGTGTGTTTGTCTGATCCCTTTGCTTTGGTTAATTATTGCTGGTTTAGGTAAACCTTCAAAGAATAAATCTCATAATGAAAATAAAAAAGAGTGAAAATGAAAGATGAACATACGGATTCAGTTCTCGAAGTTTGTTTACTAAAGACTGAATCATCTTCAGTATGAAATCAGTCATCAACAAAACCTGTTTAAAATTCTTAATGAACAGAATAAAAAAAGCAACATTAACATTTTATGTAAACAAATTTATTTAAAGGTATTCATATGTAAGTAACCTGTCGTTCCAGATGTATAGATGTAACAAAGCGGACTCTGCAAGGTCACCTTCTCACGTGCTACTTGACATACGGGTATCTGAAGTGACCGTGTCATCAGAAAGTCAAAAGACAGTATTCGGTCCGGAAGGGATTTTCCCATCGTTCCGGAAACAAACACGGTGAAGTCTTTCGGGAGTTTGTCATAAACACTAAGAATTGTCTCCAGAAGTTCGGGGCCTAGGGAGAGAACATGGAAGTTTGTAATGTTTCATTTAGTCTTAAAGTCTCTTTGCAGAGTCACATAGATATTTTCTTTCATGATAAGAATTTATATAACAAAATTTACACTTAAACAATTATTTTATTAAATAGCGTGGCGATTTCATTTAACGAAGCAAATTCATAATTATGAAAGGACGCTAAAATGACCTGTCAAAATTAATGTGGATAAAAGTACATTATAACCCAGATACTTTCACCGATCCGATTCAGAATTTTCAAATTTTACAATATTTGACCAAAAAAAATTTAAATTTTTTTGAAAGGTAAAAACTAGAAAAGGTCCAGCAGGATTCGAACTCATGACTTACAGATTCGTAGTTAACGCTCTAACCAATTACGCTAGGTTGTTAGGTAACAATTTTTTTAAGTGGGGGGGGGGGGGGGGGTTGATAAAATTATACTTGATTTAAATTGTTTATTTCGATAGGAAGTAATTATTAATATTGGGATGTCCCATACCACCTTAAACGTTCAAGTTTGGAATATGGGCTTGGGGTTTTAGTTTATTCGGTATGTACCGTACCTCTACCAACAATGAGGTGTCTGGAGCGGCTTGCAGTGAGAGAGTGGATCAGTGGCTCCTCCTTGAGGTGGTAGTTGATGAAGGTGCCCGCTAAACCTAGCTTCAGCACACCTATAAAAGAGAGGGAACTCTCATAGCAAACTTCACTGAAATAAGCTTTATCTTATTCCCCTCCCCTGTATTTATATGAAGCGTTAATTTTGAAAATAATTCGTAGAGTCGCATATCAGAAAATATATAAATATAGGTTAAACTTGTTTTTATTTGAATTTAAAGGCGCGGAGTAGGGGTATTAGAACTTATGCATCGAGACTGATCTCTTGATAAAAGAGTCTCTTAAATTTACAAATGAAAACTTTAAAAATAACATATAAACACCTCCGCATCAGTAATTGGATATATAAAGTTTTCAGAGAGAGAGAGAGAGAGAGAGAGAGAGAGAAAGAGAGAGAGAGAGATTTATTTGTTGATTTACCTCGTAAGTATTCTCAGTCACGGCACAAACATAGACGATAATCTTAAATTATACACTGTTTTAAATATAATCTACAGCTTCCATAATAATTAACTACTATGATGAGACCCGAGGATTTCACGGAATGTGAAGAATAACTGAGACATTTGCAATTGATAGAATAAGACACAAGAGATTTCTAATATATATACCTGTTAGAATATTACTGTTTTCTTAGTCTTTTAATGCGTAAAGCAACAAACCCAAAAACGTCCATAGAAATTCGGGAGAGTTATACGCCATGATGGCGACTGTCTCGCCGACTGCTAGGTTCCAGCCCGCCGCCACATTCGCCACTCTGTTGGCCATGGCGTTCACCATGCTGTACGTGTAGCTCTTGTCCTCGAACACGACGAAGACCCG
>CM035816.1:58014722-58194722 GCA_020458035.1 Magallana ariakensis
ATATTATTTACTATGCAATGACAATCTCATTAAATCTTTAATTACAAGTAGATTACTAAAAACGTTAAATGGAATTGAAAGTAAAACATAAATACTGTTACATGCATAATGTTTAAAATCACGTTTTTCACATAAACGATAAGAATATTAATCGGAAGTAAAATTCGCCATCTAAAAGTCAAGCTTCTTCATGCCTTGCTATTTCGGAAATCAACAAAACAGTGCTATATATCTTATCTATCATATTTATTGCAAGTAGCGTAATGCTTTCGTATTACATTAACAGAGCTAACCAATGCTATTACATGCCAATCATTCCCTTAAAAGGAATACTTTGGTGGTTTTTTGGCGTCGGAGGCGGATTTGTTCAGTTGAAACAGTCGTTGAATAGTCCGTCGAGCAACCCTCCATCGTCGTCCGACCTTCAGCAGGCAGTTTGTTATGTCTGTCGGTGGTCGGTCGACATTTAGGCATTTGGAATTTTCTTAAATGTCATGCCGGTACACACCGATTTGCGGCCGAAAATCGACCGAGGGTCGACTGGTCTATCGGGCGATTTTGACAAATCGGCTGATGGACGACCCACGGAAATCGGTTTTTGGAACGCAGTTCGCAGTTCGCAATTCAAAATTTATAATTCATATTTGGGGCCTGAAATTTTCAGGGTCATCTACTAGTGGATACCACTACGACTGTGAAAATATGGTGAATTAGTCATCTCTAGATTTTGAGATTCAAGCTTATCCGCAATTCAAAATTTATAATTGATATTTTGGGGCTGAAGTTTTCAAGGTCGTCTACTAGTGGTATATCACTACCACCGTGAAAATATGGTGAAGTGGTCATCTCTAGATTTTAAGATTCGGGCTTATTCACAATTCAAAAGTGAACTGCATTCTAGAACGCAGTTCGCAAATTAAAATTTATGAATTATATTTAGGGTCTGAAATTTTCAGGGTCGTCTACTAGTGGTATATCACTACCACTGTAAACATGATGGTCATCTCAGTTTTTGAGATTAAGGTTCTTACTTATAGAACACTATTCATTATAATAGGATTTTAAACAGCGGGCTAGGAAACGTCGAGGGTACCTACCCTGGGCGCTAAAACTTTCAGGGTCATCTACTAGTGGTATATCACTACCGCTGTGAAAAAAATGGCAATATGTTAAATTGAACGGATGTTTAAAACCTCATTATAATGAATAGTGTTCTATAGGTTGAAGCCCGAATCTCAAAAACAAGAGATGACCACATTACCATTTATTCACAGTGGTAGTGGTATACCACTAGTAGATGACCCTGAAAATTTCAGCCCCCAGGGTAGGGGCCTTGGGTGTTTACGACCCCGATGCTTAAGACCCCATTATAATGAATAGTTGTTTTTTTTCAGAGGGTACCCGAACCTTAAAAACTAGAGATGAACACTTCACCATATTTGTAGGGTGGTAGTGGTATACCACTAGCAGATGACCCTGAAAATTTTAGCGCTCAGGGTTGATACCCTCGATGTTTACGAGCCCGATGTTAAAACCCTATTATAATGAATTGTGTTCTATAAGTGGGGGCCCGAATCTCAAAAACTCTAGATGACCACATAACCCTATTTGTACAGTGGTAGTAATATACCACTAGTAGATGACCCTGAAAATTTCGGCGCCTAGGATAGTGACCGTCGATGTTTCAAAGCCCGATGTTTAAGACCCAATTATAATGAATTGTGTTCTATAAGTGGGGGCCCGAGCATCAAAAACTAGAGAAGACCACTTCACCATATTTTCACGCTGGTAGTGGTGTCCTTTCCGATATATTTCATTTTATCAAATAAAATGTACAACATGACTAGAAGTAAAAATACATGTATATGCAGTTAGTTTCTTTAAAGAACACGTGCATTGGTAACATTTTATGCCAAAAAGCAGGAGGCAGGTTTTCCGTCCCTTTGCCATCCCAGCATCAGGTACGTCCCCTTATACATGGAATGCAGAGCTGTTAATACGGAACAGAGTTCAGTTTAATGTACAGTGAATGATGATAGTGTTCGAACGCCTCGTAATTTACATCAACAAACATCACTTTCCTGTTATTTCTGTTTGAAAAACTAATAAAGGCGTGCATTATTTGTCGCAAAGGGTCAAATAGTTTGTTTCGACGTTCAGCATGTGCAAACAATTTCATACAGCAAGGGGTGCTAGTTCTAGATGGGGTCAAGTGTTGTGTTTTTCATTTGAGAGGCAACCACTTGCGAGTGGGACATGCCATTGACACGTCTAAACTTAGAAAAGTGAATTGGATGATATATACATGAACTTGACCTTAATTCTAAGTTGAAAATGATTACAATGATTTTTTTTTAAACCAGTGAGTGGGTATTTAGGACGTCGTATGTCTGAATTTTGTTCTTTAGGTCAAATTTCACAAATATTTTTATCCCTGTCCCAAATGTGGAGTTCAGATAAAAGACTGTTTTGAAAAAAAAATTGGGTAGGGTATCCCCCCCCCCCCAAATTTAACTTTCCCGTTTGATGACACAATTAAAGTTCACTACCAATCTGTCGTGGTATTAAAATGTATGAAACTAAAAAAAAACCCGCTAGTGTATGCATATTTATTTGCATTTTTTTAAACCAAATTAGTATCTCGCTCTACACTTTCCGCCATAGTGTAAATTAGTCAAACCGCGTTCCTGGGCACCCCGTTCTGGGAAAAAAAACTAAAATCGCATCAAATTTTTCTATTTCATTTATTAATTTTTTGTATTAACCAAAAATGTCCTATTCAAGGTATGAATATCTACCCGCGATGCATGATGAACCCGTCCTACACTTTTCGCCAAGACGTTAATTAGTCAAACCGCGTTCTTGGTTACCCCGTTCAGGAAAGTTCTATTCCATTCTTTCGCTAGAGGTCGCGCTTCGCTAACTTCTATCTATCAAAACTAAAATCACTCACTCAAGAAACGAATTGCCTTGTTTCATTTATTCAAAATTTGTCAAATCTTAACTTCTATGTGTAATCCAGGTAAGTTCCTAATAAATATATTCGCTGTTTACGTAAGCATTCAATATTATTTCATTGCAAGCATATATTTTAATGCAAACGATCCCTGTTTTGGATCCGCCAAAGCGTGTCCACCACCATACTCTCATTTTTGCTATTTCGGGCTTGTTTATCGAAAATGAAAGTAGGTTATTGATTAATTTCACAATAATAACTTATCAGTTAAGATTCAATTATACCTTACGGACATCATCACGCATGTGTTGAAATACCAAAGGTGTAAGCAAGTACTCTGGTGCAGGCATTTTGTAGTTTATTTGCAAAATGCCTTAATTTATAAGTATAGATGAAGGACGATACCTAAAAATGTCAATTGAAATCAATGATACTCTCTTTTATTTCATAACATTTATGCACCAACAAAAGATCATAAACGAGAACAAAACAAATTCCTTGAATTCCTCTTGCACCATTTAACTGAAATCTGTGATGAAAATGTGATTGTGGGGGGAGATTTTAATATTACCCTAAACCCAGAATTAGATAAAAAAAGGGGGGGGGGGAAATTGTGAGCAGCATTCAGCTTATAGAGAAAACTTAAAAAGGTTTTATGGACACACATGATACGGTTGATATCTGGAGAAGCCAGCACCATGATATTAGTTTATTTACTTATTTTTCCAAAAAAAACCTATCATTCTTTCAAGAATAGACTTCTGGCTTGTTCCTTCTTTTTTATCTCCCTTTATAAAATCAGACATCAAACACTCAATTAAATCTGATCATAGTGTCATTTTGTTAAACATTAACAGTGCTTTTCATGCTAAGAGAGGACCATGTTTCTGGAAATTTAATGCTTCTCTTCTGGAAGATATATGGTTTGGTAACCATGTCCGTGAAAATCTTAAAACTTTAAAAGAAAAATCCAAAGATTTTAAAGATAAACACCTTAAATGGGACTCGATCAAATGTGAACTCCGGTGAATTATTATCAAATATTCTAAGTTAAAAGCTAGGAAAACAAGAGAAAGGGAAAAGGAACTAAACAAAAAACTTGAATCTCAAACACGATTAATTGTTTCACAACCATCATCTGAAAGTCTAGAAAAATATCAAGCTTTTAAAAATGAATTAGAAGAAATACATAATAACAAAACTAAAGGTGTTATTTTAAGATCTCATGCAATCTGGTGTGAAGAAGGAGAAAAATCCACTAAATATTTTCTCTCCCTTGAAAAAAGAAACTATAAAAACAAACGTATTGATAAATTAGTAGTTAATAGCATCACACTAACAGATATTAAAAAAATTATACAAGAAGAGAGGGAATACTACCAAAGTCTATATAAATCGTCACGGGTAAATGTTTTAAATAATGAAGAGTTCTCAAACTTTCTTAACAAATTGGAGGTCCCAAAGTTATCAGACAACGAAGCTATGGAATGTGAAGGCGCTATCACTGAAACAGAATGCTCAACAATTCCTTCCGATTTTAAGTTAAATAAAACCCCTGGAAGTGATGGTTTCCAGGTGGAATTTTACAAATTCTTCTGGCCTGAAATTAAAGATTTAGTTCTGGAAAGCATAAATTATTCTTTTGTTAAAAAAGCATGTCAAATGATCACAGAAAAGGTGTCATCACCTTATTCCAAAAAAGGATAAAGACAGAAAAAATCTAAAAAACTGGAGGCCTATATCTTTGTTAAATTTTGATTATAAAATTGTTGCAAAAGTATAGGCAAATCGAGTTATTGGTATTCTTCCTAAACTTATTGACTCTGATCAAACGGGATATATGAAGAATAGGTTTATAGGTGAGAACATTAGAACCATATCAGATCTTATTACATTGACAAATCTAAAAAAACATCCCAGGCTTGATCCTATTAGTTGATTTTGAAAAAGCCTTTGATACAGTTGAATGGTCATATTTAGATAAGGTTTTAAATTTATTTGTCTTTGAAGGTAGTTTTAAATCATGGGTCAAAATTTTATACACTGATATTTCCAGCTGCATAATCAATGATGGTTTTACCTCCAATTTTTTTCAATATCAGCAGTGGATTAAGACAGGGCTCTCCCTTATCATCATACATATTTGTATTATGCGTGGAAATTCTAGCAATAGCTATAAGACAAAATTAAAAAAAAATTGAGGTATTAGAATAGGTGACACTGAATTTAAAATAAGTCAATTAGCTGATGATACAACTTGTTTCCTTAGTGATGAAGAATCAGGTTTTGAAGTTTTGAATATCATGCAAACATTTCACAGCTTATCTGGGTTAAAGATAAATCAAAACTATGGTGGCATATTTATGCCATCCACATAATTTTAGTCAACATAGCATATCACGTCAGGTCGAGATAACTATCTCGTCAAGTCAAGATAACTTTCTTGTTTCTCAACAAAATCCGACTTCAATTTTGTCTAGTCAACATAAGCTATTACATTTTGTTGCGATAGCTATATTGAGAAGATGAGATAATTTATCTTGTATCTTGACTTAAATTTGTTACATTTGCAAATACTGCCATTAACAAAAGGAGATAATACATGTATAACAATCGTATAATCACATTTCGGAACTCATTACTCAATCTACCTATGTTTATAGAATGGCACTTGTACTTTATCAAAATAAAATATACCTAATTGCCCGTCAATTAGTGTCTGATTAAGAATAGTTTGATATTTAATATTTAGGTGCAAATTCATATCTGATTCTGAGATTAACATGAATATATATAACTATGTTGACTTACAGAGTTAGACACATTGAATAAAAAAGGGATGACGCAAGGACTACATGTAGAGATATGCCACCATATGAATTAAATTAAATCATACGATTAAAGATTAAAATAATACTTTGACAATATTTAAAAAAAAACAATTTATTTTGTTTTAATTAGGAATGAAAACAAATAAATATATTAAGATCAAATCGAGTATTCGTCAAAGTAGAACTTAAGGTAAAAAATGATTTATTTTAAATCTTGGCATAACACTTTCAATCACTTGTATAATGAATTTAAGACATTACAACTTTATAAATATATGATGAAATGGCGCTGAACACAGTTTGTTTTAAAAGGCAAAATAAATATCAACATATATATATATATATATATATATATATATATATATATATGTTTATATCTTTATATCTTGTTTTGTGAACGGCAGTATTTGCAAATGCCACAAATTTTAGTCAAGATACAAGATAAATTATCGAGATAGCTATCCCAACAAAAAGTCGGTCTTGATCGAGAAGCTAGAAAGTTATCTCGACTTGACGAGATAGTTATCTTGATTTTACGTGATATGCTATGTTGACCCGAAATTATGTGGATGGCAGAAATATGCCACCATACAAAACTGAAGCGATATGGATAGGATCAAAAAGAAATCATAAACCAGGAACTTTTTCAGTAAAATGGTCCAGAGGAGACTTTTTTACTCTAGGTATTTGGTTTAACAGTGAAGATGAAAACAATGTCATAAATAAAAATCTGAAAACTAAATTAGAGGACTTAAAAGTAACCCTTAATCTTTGGAAAATGCGCAATTTATCACTTCTAGGGAAAATTCTGGTGACCAAATCATTAGCATTGTCAAAACTTGTGTACGTAGCCTCTGTAATCCCAATTCCAGATAATATAATAAATTTGGTTCAAAAAGAAATAAATAGATTTATATGGAATTCAGAAATCCCTAAAAAAATACACAATAAGTTGTCAAAGATTTGGGGATGGTGGATTCAAATTTCCAAATTTTGAAATTCAAGTTAAGTCACTTCAATTAAATTGGATCAAAAGATTTTTAGTGCAAATGAAGCAAAGTGGAAAAAGTTGATAAATGCTTTCACAGGAACGATGAATATCACTGATCTCCTCTTAACACGGTGTAGTCTGTCAACCTCTACAATCAAGTTACCAACTTTTTACCATAATGTTATTACTTCATGGAAAATATTAAGAAACTGTATGAATGAAATCAGCCTAAATCCTCATATTCTCACAGAATGTCTATGGTTTAACAATTATATATGTATTGAAAACAAACCAATCTTTTTCTCAGAGTGGTATAAGAATGGAATAATATTTTTAGAGGATATTCTTGACAACAATGGTACTTTCTTAACTTTAGATGAATTTTATGAAAGATTTAGATTCAAACCATCCTTTTTGCAATACACTAGCCTTCTTTCTTCAATTCCAAGTAATTAGAAAAAAAACTGCCAAAAAGGAAACACATTTTCTCTCAAATGAACAGGACCAAAATTACACTTTGAATATTCAGGGCAAACTTGTACCTTTATATAATCTAAATTGCAAAGATATTTACTGGATTTTGCTCAACAGTTGCAAGGACTCAACCCCCTGTATTAAAAAATGGTCGGAAATTTTTAATTGTTAATTAAGTCCTAATTGTAATATTTGTAATGGAATTGACACAATACACCACAGATATTTCCTATGCAGCAGCATTCAAGTATTTTGGAAAGACTTAATAAACAGGTGGCAACACCATATAGAAAATGTTAATCACTTGACTATGAAAGATGTTATTTTGGGTTGTTATGATATCAATACTATACAATACTCCACTAAATTTCTGTATTTTACTTGGAAAATGTTTTATCCATTTATCTCGGACAAAATCACCCGGCAGACTAGTTCAGTTTACTGTTTTTAAAAACTATTTGAAAAATAAGACTCATACCAAAGAAAGTTACCTATGTTCAACAAACCAAATGCATATTTTTTTTGGAAATCTGGCAGCCATTACTAGCCAGATTGTAATATTCATAAAAATAAGTATTTGTGAATTAAAGTTTTTTGAATATACTGAAAAAACTGTAATTCTTAAGTTTATAAGGTCAGAGTATCTTTCATATTGCTGATCATTCTGTCTAGCAGTATCTTTTTGGGTTTTTGGGGTTGTTTTTGGTTTTTGGTTTTTTGTTTGTTTTTTTTTTGGGTTTTTTTTTTTTTTGTTTTTTTGTTTTTTTGTTTTTTGTTTCTTTTTTGTTTGTTTGTTGGCATTTGAAAGAAAGGTATGCAATGATCTTGATTATATAATACAAATTACAAGGGTGACGTGTGACCAAGTGCCTTATGTTGTACAATGTTTAATATTATTGTTATGTACCATATGATGAGCTAATAAAATCTATTTTTAAAAAAAATCACATTCCTTAATTTTTATAGGATATTGTGTAATATTTTCACTAGAATAAAAGAAAAATAATGCATAAAACAACCTAAACCTATGCATAAAATTATAGATAAAATACAGAAAAAGTCCATAACTCATACTGCTGGGACGACTGTGAAATTTTTCTTTCAATCACTATAATACATAAAGAAAACTAAAACATAAGAGTTTATATGGTATGGCTTAAAATCAAGAAGTGGAACGGAAATCGATTTGATTTTTTTTAAAGACAGAAGTCAATACCGACCTTATAGGTCAATTGTTTTGTTGTATACAAGTGATCCTTTGTTCGCCTGACCATCGGCTTAAATGTGACCTACTCATATATATCCTGACTTCTAACATTCAGGTTTTTAAGTTTTTGTCAATCATTCAAAATGCACAAGTAAACAATTTCAAACATAAAAAAAATTTGCGATATCAGTTATTGTGTGTGTGTGTGTGTGTGTGTGTGTGTATAAAGGTTTAATAATACAGGTATTTGATACTACTTTCCAAGACAAGTGAGTGGTACATTACGTTGGATTTTCAGGCCAAAAACAGACTGCCTGACAGTCAAGTTTTGGCTGCTTGCGAATCCTCTGGCCGTAATCCATGAATGCACTAATGGCGTTCCTCTGCAGGCTAGGCGGGTTACATCCGTAATTTGCAGGCGAGGATTGGTAAGAATATCCACATCGCATTGGTTCTACCTTCGGCGGTTGTTTTTCAACTTCATGAACACCTTAAAATATAACATATGCACACATGTATAACCTGTATAATAAGCCATTTCCAAAATTCTTATATGTTTGTCTTCCAGGAAAGTTTGAAACAACATTTTCTGAACTCTATCTGTACTATCGCTGGCTTCATACCTACTGACTGAAAACAAACACATTTGGTCGTATTATAAATCTATGATTTTTTAAATACACTTTGCAATTTATAAAATTTCATTTACCTTCTTCTTTCAGTAATTTTAATGATAAAAACAGGAGTCTGTTTTATCCAATCGACATCTAATGGAAATCAACATACCTTCAATTCTTCTCCTCTTTGGCAACTGGTGATTTTCAAACAATACACGTCCATTGAGTAATAAATAATGCAGCAATCCCTTCTTTCTTTTTGGCATGATGGCCGACAGTTTCTACTTCCTTGAGTTAAATCCTGGACTGAAAAAGAACTCAAACACAATAATTGCTAGAAAAATATCCGTTTGTTCAATGGTCTTCTTACATTCACTCAAAACAAGGTCACTGTTACGAAGTACAGTTAAAATATGCTATAGTAAACATTAATATGTTATACTGGTTCTGGGCCAGTTATTGGCTAGGACCATCTATCGGCTATGTTAGTTATTGGCTAGGACCATTTATTACCTAATCAAAGGGATTTTGTTATTTTATTACAAGGCTTCCCGATTGATTTCACATCGATGTTTAGAAAGTCACTTGTCTGCACTTCCTACGATATGACATCATTTCAATAGTTCTCAGGGAATGTATCGTAACGTTATAAGTGAATTGAAGTGAATAATGGCACGAAAACCTTCTGTAATATACAATTGTAAACCCTAAATACTAAAAACGGAATTAGGTAATAAAACAATCATTTAATGCTTGAGCAGTCAATTGACCAGAGTTTTTCCCGATGTGCAGGAAACAGCTCAGTGTATTCTATTGCCCTCGGCCGTTGGCCTCGGGCAATAGAACACACTGGGTGCGTTCACAATTCTTCCATTGGTACAAATATTGATTTTGCCATTGGCTGTGTTTGGTAACATTGTTAAACAATGGTGCCATTGGTTACTTCAAAACTGTGAACAGCAAATTGGTAAACCAATAGCAAAATAAAAGCCAATGGCTACTAACAGTTACCAAAAGTGACCTTTGGTACCATTGGTTAATAATGATTACAAATTTTAACAAAAGGTTACCAATGGCAAATATTTAGTTTTCGCCATTTTCCATAATGAATAGCTCAACTGTAGGCCTTATTGTTGCACTATTAAGGCAAAATGAAACTAGCTTGATGTCTTTGTATGATCAATTGTCATCTTTTGATATTCTTTTGCCTAAAAAGCGTTCACTTGTTCCACACGTGCAACACTATGTAGAGGTCACTGTTCCACATTACACTTTAGATGACTTTAAAAGTCATTTTCGAATGTCAAGAAGTACCTATCAGACAACATGCTTGCGTTTACAACCACTACCTGAATATAATCAGACCACCGGACCAATTCCAAATGTTGAGAAAGATGTTCTGATGTTTCTATGGTTTATAGGTTTGTAAAATTAAAATAATTATCCTTTGCTTGCAAACTTTGTCACATAAATTAAATTGTTTATTTTTTAACAATGATTTTTTGACTGGTATTATCAAATGCTAAAAATATTAGCATTGTAGACATGATGTTATCATTGCAGGTAACCTTGAGAGTATAAGGTCCATGTCAGACCGATTTAATGTGTCAAAGAGTACTTTTCACAAATCCATGAAAAGAACAGGATCTGCCTTAGTCAAATTAATGCCAGATATTATCAGATGGCCAAGCAATGCAGCTGCAATTGATGACACAGCAAGAATGTTTAGTGAACGTTCACAGTTCCAAAATGTATTGGGAGCTATTGATGGAAGCCATATTCATATTACTGCTCCAAAACACTTGCATCAGGCTTATTTCAATCGTTAAGGGTTTTATTCGATTGTTCTGCTTGCTTCCTGTGACTCTAATTTGTCATTCAACTATGTCTGGACAGGGAATCCTGGGAGTACACACGATGCAACTGTATTAAGAAGTTCCGATTTGTTTTCAAATTGCAATGAAAAAATATCACAAGGTTATTATCTAATGGGAGATTCTGCATTTCCTCTTTTAAGATGGCTAGTTACACCCTTTAGAGACCATGGAAAACTCAGCCATCAACAAAGACTATTCAACAAAACTCACAGCAAATGCCGTGAAGTTATCGAACGTGCATTTGGTTTGCTAAAGTGTAGATTTAGAAGACTTTTTAGATTTGAAGTATTAGATATGACAGTTCTAGTGAACAGTGTTCTGGCAGCTTGTGTACTTCACAACATGTGTTTAGCTGAACATGATGAATGCAACCTAGAGGAGCCCCAAGACACTGAAAATATGCATGTTGACAATGAAACCTTTGCAAGAGATGGACACGAGTTACCAGGAGTTCAGATGAGGCAGCAGTTAATGCAGCAGTTGCTTAACATTCAATAAAATCATGAATACAAATTTGCATGTGTTAATTTATTTCAACATTTTATAAAAAAACATAACTAAAAATATAAATTCAAAAAACTAAAGCAAAAAAACAAAACAAAACAAACAAAACTAATATCTTTGTAATGTAAAAAGAAATGTATATATTGCTCATATATATATAGTTCATACATCTCTGACTCATGGAGAAAAGGTTTTATTCTCTTGTTTCCCGTCTTTTTCTTCTCTGCAATATAATTTCTATACGATCTTCTCAGCGAATAAAACTTTTCTCTACATTGTTCAGGACTAGGAATTTTTTTGGTTTTGAGTTCCCCTTTTAATTCCTTTGCAACTCCGTTCCACATGTTCCTTGTAAAATTTTCTTTCTTTTCCTTTCGAGCTTTTAAAACTGCTAGCAGTTCTTTCGTGTCAGAAAATCTCCATTCAAATCTGGATTTTTCATTTCCACTATCTTCTAAATCAAAATTGTCTGGCGTGGTATTCTCTGTGTTATTTTCTTCCAGTGTTTCAGGGTTTTCTTCATGTTCTATCCTCGGGTGTGTCTGGTCCTTTGAATTCAAATTGCGCAAAACAACTTCTGGAATATGTACTTTTCCATTAACAAAACAGATATAAACTGGATCTTCAGGTAAGTCACCAGGTAGCATTGAAGTTAGATCTTGAGTCACTTCTGCTATATCTGTAAGTATTGAAATAAACCTTGAGTAATAAATGTACGGAAAGTCCTTTCACCATATTACTTGACTAAATGTCATGTGCAAACGAGTAAGTCAAAATTTAGAGTTTCTAAAAAGCCATTTACCCCTTTTAGCTTACATTCTCTATAAAATCATAACACAATTGCATTTCTTCGAACATTTCACAATTTCAGAGTTAACATCCATCTTCAATAAACTTCACTTTCGATCAGAAATGTATGTATAACAGATATGACAGATATGCATCAATGAAATGTACGGAATTACATCTTTTACTATACTTACGATCAGATAGATATTTCACGTCCTTTCCTCTGATTAGAAATTTTGTAATTTTCTCTCTAATGTTCATTTGCAGTGGTATAATTTGCGACGAAATGTCGCTCACACTACTAGGCACGTTCGTCGCCATTTTTTATCGGTGACACTAATTAACGAAAATCCCGCGTTGGTAAATCTACCGTGAATGTGGTTGGCCTGCAGAATTGGTTACCAATAAAAATTACCATTGACAAACTTTGGTGCCAATGTTTTGCCAATGGTAGATTTTTCGACCAATATCAACCAATGGAAGAATTGTGAACGCACCCACTGAGTTGTTCCCCGGCACCTCGGGAAAAATATTCTGGTTTATTGACTGCTCAAGTATTAAATAACTGTATACTATCGGCTAGGATCAGTTATGGGCTAGGACCATTTATCTGCTAGGCCAAGTTATCGGCTAAATGACGAGTTCGTGTACATTGTATTTATTGTACTCACTGCATAACTTTGAAAAGGTATTTATCACATAAATAAAAAAGTAGAGGCCATCATTTTTCTTGTTAATATAAATACTTTCTTATTGGTGATGCCGTAATAGGTTAAAAATATAATCTGACTTTCTTAGCTTTTAACCTGTTTAAAAGTTTCTATTTTGCATTCAATTTAGCATAATACCAATGACAAAAAGTAACGGAAATTAACCGTATTCTATAGAATGGGATTTGTGATGTAGTGAAACACATAATTTTACGCCATTATATGTGGGAAGCATATAAATATAAAGTATTTTTTCAATAGACTATATATTACTTGCTGTTTCTTTTAATATAAAATATGTATTTATAAATGAATAAATTTATTTAAAAAATTATTTATTTTAGCCAATAACTGGTTCAATATAAGTATGTATTGTACAAACAAAAACTTGCAAGGTTTTAACTACAAAATTACTACTTTTATTTTTAATACCTTTTTCTTGCAATCCGTTATCTTACACCTCACACAATGGATTAATAACTTCTTTAATTCACTCGAATCCAGGTCACTGTGATATGAAGTACGTCACAAACAGCTTTACTATATAATTAAATCAAAAAATAGAGAAGGCGTGTTACTTTCACTTTAATTACCAAGTACCTGGAATGAGTTATCTTTCTCAGTGAATATTTTATGGAACGCCATATTAGCATATATTCAAATATTTGTATTTAGCTTCAAATATTAGTACATTTCTTCAAATAATTATACCTATCTTCAAATGAATTAAAGATAGGTACAATTGAATTAAAGAAAGGTGTAAATCAATTAAAGATTGGTGTAAATAATTTTAAGATAAGTTAAGATATTTTTTGTTAACTCCAAATTAATGGACAATATTGCATAATCAAACAATAAACACATTGGATAATTGAAGTGAAACAAAACATATCCATTTATGTACTTAGTTTTGATAAATTACGACAGTATATGCAACCATTAATATAATCTGCTTGCATTTAGTATTACACCATATCTTATTATTAACCCTGTGTACAAATTAATTTTTTATTGGAATTACAACTACTTCAATTCAATTAAAGATTTATTTAATTGAATTATACCTATCTCTAATTTATTTTTTATCTTAAAGATCGGTATAATTAATTTATATGTAGATCCAATCAAAACATATTCTTAAAGAATTTAAAGATAGGTACAATACAATTATATCTAGCTTTAATTTGTTTTATCTATTGAAATTAATGAATGATCCTTCGGAACTTGAACATGGAGGTAAAAAGCACAGAGCATGCAGAGCAACGACAACGAGGCTAAAAGGAGAAATAATAAATCATTTTTTATTAATACATTTACACCAGAATACAATGAAATCGTTGATAGCTGCTTTTTCAATCAAACGTATCACGTAAATTTGCATCCCTTATCATCGGTAACTGACAAAACTATATCGTTAAAAACCATTCGAATTGCGTACACAATTACTCTGAAGATGATATAAAAGATGCTTGCGGTTCTGATTGACAACATCTGAGTAGTTTTTAGAAATCAGGTCTTCCAACAATCTGTAGAATTCCCATGGCTAACAATTGCGCGCTATTGTAAGCAGACCTATTTTTATATTTATATGAAGCAAAAAAATTTATTCAAAAACATTTACTCGAAAAAAAGAAAGCACCCGCGGTGGCCTTCAACTCAATATTTAGGTATATCGACGACGTATTATCAATTAACCATTGTTAATTCCATTCTTAGGTCGACTCGATAGATCCCAGTGAACTTGAAATAAAATATCCACAGAGTCTGAGTCATCTGTTTCATTTTGATCTTAAATAATTGACTATATGTGACGTTAAATCACTTATTCTTAAAGGTCCAAAATTTAGGGAACCCCGATCTTTCAAATGACATTCTAATTTCATACATATTATGAGTTCTGTAAAGGAATGCGCCATACATGAAAAAGAAGTCCTTGACACGTTGTCGGAATGGACTAAAAGTGTTCAATGCATGTTTAAAATATCTCGCATGAAGCGATTAAAGCGCAGTGTGAAAATTGTCTTTCCTTCTATATTTGATAATTTAATAAGAACTAAATAGATTACACGATCAGTTTGTACTGGTCCCTGCTGACAAAGCAGGAAACAACGTTGTCTTTGTTTGTAAGGCTCGTTATATACATTGTCTATTAGAAGAGCTTGGATTTCCAAGGAGGACATTTTTGAAATCATATATCAGTTTTGAATATTTTCAATGTTCCCAACAACCAAAATCAATTCATTTTCAATGTTCCCAACAACAAAAATCAATTTGAATTACCCTAACTATTAGTATCTATATTGGATGCCTAAACTGCATATAAGTCCTAGTAAACACAGATAATTTATAAAGCGGGTTCCCGTAAACTTGCAACAGTATATTAAAACGCGGTTTAAATCAGACATGGACACTTACAAATTCCAAGAAACTTTCAAAAATTTTGAAATTCAAAAATTTTACCAAAATCAACAGCATATATGAAAAAATGACAATAACAAACCGTCAACCATCTCAAAAATCCATAAAACGAAATACAAATTCAAAGCAAAGCAACACGTACCTCCAAGATAGAGGTAGGATCAGGTGCCTAGGAGGAGTGAGCATCCTCTGCTGACCGGTCACACCCGCCGTGTGCTCTTTGTCGTAATCATAAAATAAAAACCGCAAAAGTCCGTAGACAATTAGGTAATTAATTATGGTCTAACAATTAGTATGAAAAACGTCAGTCAGCATGCGACTCAGTGGAAGATTGTATTTGCTGACAAGGTAGTTGTATCGACCATAGAACTTACGAAAAGATGACTTTAAACGAGACTGTTGATAGTCCTGTTTTATCAACTTGTTTGTCAGTAGCTTGCCTCGTCTTAGAAACTGTTCATACGAAGAGCATGCCCTTGCGTATCGAATGAACTGAGAGACAAAAACACCATATGCAGGTGAAGGTATATTGCTACATAAGTAAGGAAAGTTGACTATAGAAAAATTGAAGTCATCGCGTTTATCATAAAGTTTTGTTGTTAGGTTACCATCAATGTCCATTTCCAGTAAAATATCCAAATATGAAACAGATGACGCTGACTCTGTGGTATCTTTTATTTCAAGTTCACTGGGATATATCGAGTCGACGTAAGTATGGAAATAATATACATGTACAATTATAGCCTTTTGATGAGGTCAATACATGGTTTTATAGACCTGATGAGAGTATATCGACAAAGGACGAAGTCCGAGGTTGATATATACTCTCATCAGGTCTATAAAACCATGTATTGACCGATATCAAAAGGCTATAACTGTTTTATTATAATAAATGAAAAACTAATTCTCTTCATTCTCTTCAAGCGTATAATAGTGAAATATTTTGTTCATAATGTATAGGTGTTGATTTCGCTATTATGACGTCACAATGTCGCACGTGCCAAAACCAGTATTTTGTCATGAAAATCTATTTTTAGTATAGTGAGGTCAATAAATAATTGATAATACGTCGTCGATATACCTAAATGTTGAGTTGAAGGCCACAGCGAGTGATTTATTTTTTTTACGTACAATTTTTTGAATAAATTCTTCTTCATAAGAATACAAAAATAGGTCTGCTAACAATGGGGCACAATTGGTACCCATGGGAATTCCAACAGATTGTTGGAAGACTTGATTTCCAAAAACTACATAAATGTTGTCTATCAGAAACTCGAGCATCTTTTTAATGTCAACTTCAGAGTACTTGTGTGTGCAATCAGAATGGTTTTTAACAAAATATTTTTTAGATTTCCAATGACAAGGTAAGCATTTTTACGACTTCCATTTTTATTGAAGAAACAACTGTCGATGATATCAAAAAGTCTAGATTTTAATTTGTCGTGAGGAATGGTTGTATAAAGCGTTGAAAAATTGTACGTTTTGATGCTATTGAAATAGTACACATATAATCAGAATCTGCTAAATGAAATAAAAGATACCACAGAGTCTGCGTCATCTGTTTCATATTTGGTTATTTTACTGGAAATGGACATTGATGGTAACCTAACAACAAAACTTTATGAGAAACGTGATAACTTTTGTCAACTTTCCTTTCTTATGTAGCAAGATATCTTCATCATCTGCTTTTGGAGTTTTTGTCTTTCATTTGATTCGACACGCAAGGGCATGCTTTACGTATAAACAATTTCTAAACCGATGCAAGTTAGCTACTGACAAACAAGTTGATAAAACAGGACTATCAACAGTCTCGTTTGAAGTAATCTTTTCGTAAGTTCTATGGTCGATACAACGATCTTATCAGCAAATACAATCTTCCACTGGGTCGCATGCTGACATTTTTCATACCTATTGCTAGACAATACTTAATCACCTAGTTATCTACGAAGTCAGTTGTTGTTGTTGTTGTTTTTTTATAAAAAAGAGGACAAGAAATTCCAATTAATTTTTGGATAAACAGTATGCATTCTGTTTATGTCATTCTTTATACAGGAAAACAAACCCCAATACTGGATTAAATTTCTACATTTTGTGTTAAATATTAAGATAAGATTTTTCGTTCGCTAAGCTTAGATATACCTTTTATAACCAATATATTACCAACTTTATTTAAAATAAATACCGATGTTTCAATTTGGGTATCTTCCATTTACTTGATCGTAAACAATACATGTAATCATTACATTATGGGTCATGTTGTATTTGTTAACTCGCGCAAGTCAACTTGACATGATCCAACTCTCTGGAACAACCACCGTTATAATAATTATGATTATGATATCACAATCATTTTCCTCAAATAAATGCAGGTAAACGTGAGAAAATAAAACAATTGAGAGTTCATATAACCACTATAACTTTTATTTTAGAAAACGTTTAGAACCTCCATGAGGCGCTTGTAAAATATAATAAAAATGGAATATGTCAGGAGATAAAAGAAAAACAAACACATTAAGTAATAAAACGGCATTTTAATGTATTACGGTAGAATTTATTTTACGAATGATTATACGTACGAGTTATTGTAACTCTAATTTTGAACGTGCGAGGGTGGCAGGGGATAGTTTTGAACGAAAGACCCGGTCAAAATTTTGAAATAAAGGGAGAACCTGAGGTTTGGCTGGTTATTTCAGGGGTATAAATTGCTAGAATATTTATTGCATTCATTTTGTGGATAGAGGAGCTCATGTCAATTTCATTGGTATATGACACTTTAAGGGTCCTCCACACACCTGGGAAAAGTTCTGCATACAAGTCCATTCTTCTAAATTACTTAAAGATATGGACTTTTAGCATGTGTTCGACTTGAAAATGACCAAAAAATATTTTCAATTTTGGATGAAAAATCAACTTTTTACATTTTACCGCTGTTCATGAAAATAAAAGTCCCTGCTGTATTCGAACTCGGGATCTGCGGGTTGGTAGACCGAAGAAACACCCATTGCGCCACAGAGATAGACAACAAATTTTGGCGATATAAACTATTTGACAATGCGCTAAAATCGCCATGTTGTGACGTACTGTCATAAAAAGTAGAAGTCACGGGGTGTCGAGGATCCTGAAAATGCGAAACTGTGGCCAAAATTTTCACTTTTGGTTTTGTGCTTGAAAAGTAGGGTGGATTCAGAACACGAAATGTCACTCGAAAAGAAGGTGATTGACCCCCCATCAATTGGTGATTATTTCCATGGGTATACATTAAGCTACCAATCCTATGTTAGTTTATGGCAGTTGCTCGGGACTGGAGCGTGGTGCTGGACCCGTGAAAATTTGAAAAAAGGGCCAATTTTTCAGAAAATGTTGAGACCGTCCCTGGCTATTCTATATAGTGCTATATGTAAATTGTACTTGTTTTATTCTGAAATGTTTCAAAATTCTCAAGAGTCGGGACCATGTGTCCCCTACATGCAAACCAATTTTAGCAAATTTAAGAATCCACTGAAAAATTTAATCACATATATGAACACTATTTGCTTCGCATTTCCTCGACCAAAAAAACTATCCCCTGCCACCGAGTGCGAAAGTGAAAGATGCATGTGTTCCTTTGCTTATAAGTGGGCGCAAGGAGGTATGTAGAGATATATGTGTAAACATGAAATATTGCTATAATTTAATTTAGTAACGTTTATAAATATTAATGCACGGTATTAGTTATATGCTTTGTTTAATTACAGTTTCACGTATTGAAGGAATGCGAGGTGACGAGAACGTGCGTGTGTGTTGAACATTGTCAAAAAATTGCGTTGTGACTGCGTTGTTTAAAAAACCTTCATACAGTATGAACCCCGCTCCTTTATTTAATAATATTCGTCAGGAACACATCCCTACCGAAACATAATCTAAAGAGGCAACTTGTTACACAATAAGTAAATTCAAACATTTTCACAAAAGCTAAATTTGTTGGACATTTAATTTGTACATCTTGCTCATAACCCTCAAATACAGTATTCTACATAAACAGAACCAAACGGCTTCACACAGCCGGTCCTCAAACTATCACACATTTCAAATCACAAAACGTTTGAGCTCTTGTTCAATCATAAATGATCTGATACACTGTTGGTAAAGCTATTCTAATTTATAAATGGAATAGGTCCACTTCCGAGGGTTTTCTGACCCATTGACCGTACCCGTTTTCATCCATAACCGATTCGAACACTCCCTTTGCAGCTGCGTATTCCGTTGCTATATCTTTTGTCTCACGATAGGTCCTATGACCAATGGTTTGCTCAATCCGAGAGTAGGATAGAAACAGCGATCTTTTGCAGAGTCGGGATGGTGTATTTCTACAAAAGATTTCAATTATTTGAGATCTATAAAAATATAGGACATGTTTGACTAAATTTCCATTTTAAAACCCCCTTGATATCATGTTTTTATTATTTATTTTGCATTTTTCCCCGCCCCATGACGTAATGTAAATTTACTTCGTATATTGGGCCCCAAGAGATATGTGCTAAGGTTTGATGGGACGCCATTTCTATCTGCTTTACATGTTTATGTAACCTTGCACATTTAAAAATATACAAAATGCATTATACATATATTTATAATTCACGTGATCTACCGTGTCGTCACCCCGCGTGTCCCATCCGTCACCTCTACGCCATTATCCGCCATGTTCCAGTTGATGCTGAGTGGACTGGATCTGTCCACGGTACGGGTGTCGGTAGCCCGGGTCACACAGCCCAGGTCTGGGTGCTGGGCCCTGTATCCCCGGGGTAGACCTGTCAGATGCTGGCCCTCACGATCTACTCGACAACACATCGCACGTGACATGTGTCCGTTACTGAATAACATTCCTAGAGATATCCAGATCAGTGAAAATACAACGATATAGCGTAACTTCATGAACAAGCTACTAAACCCGTGGTTTCGAGCATAATTATATCTTTCCATGCTAATAAAGCCGATGTTGATTTAAATTGACAAGAAGCTTAGCTTAAATTAAACAGAACAAAAGTACCACCAAAAAACCCCGCATAACGGAAAAGGAAAATGTGGATGAAACAAAGATCGGACAACTAACCCCAAACAAAAAGCTTAAGAATAAATTTGAAAATATTATTTAAAAATGTGCATAACGTAATGTGTTTGTTGCATACCAAGTGTGATAGAAGAAAGATAAATCGGTTCCAAAAATTGCGACAAGAGCGCTCCCTGTATTCCGAGAATGTTCCAACGACAGATCTTGTCACTACACGACATAGTGCGCAGGCGCTGTCCGCGGCGGATTCCGTCCAGTGCCTGGGGGATGTCGGCTGTAGGTATCGTTCCCTCACCTGTCACATACAAATACTGTACATGTCCATGTCATGTTATGATTTGATTTAGAGTTAGTGAAAATCCATTCATTCTTTTAAAGATCTTTGAAATTACAGGTTGCAAACTTAGGCAGAAAAATAGCTAGATATCCCCACCGTTCTCAACTTTTGATCTAAGAAGACCATGTTGCCGGTTTCTGAATATTGGTGCGTGTTCTCTGCCAGTATTTTCAGGATCTGCACTGTGGCAAGTTTGAAAAAATTGACTGTTACAGCCTCGAGTTTATATATCATAAATCATACATGAGAATTCCATCACAGCGAAAACTTCTTCGATATTAAATGGAATTTTAAATATAGAACAAGTCCCCCATTACTATCTGTGTATAAATAACAGGTGAGTACTTACCGCGTAAAGACTGCCCCGTCACCACACGGGGCCGTGGAGATATAGAGATGGAAAGACAAGTGAGACATAACTTTCAATGTCCTGGATGAAGTTTCTATCAGTATCTTGCTGCCCCTTTGTGTTCGAGCACGATATATTTCTTTGCACATGTACCTATGTTCCAGAGAAATTAATCATATATTAAAACTGGGGAGTTTAGATGGCTAAAAGTACATTCTACAGATGAAGTTCATGTACGTGTATTACAGTCATACTACATGTAGTAAGAGCAACAAAGACTGTATATTTCCTGTATTTCTACACAACTGCCAAACATTCTACCTTTTAAAGCCTCTTTTAACAATGATTTCGGCATGAGAATCGTTCAAGACGGTGCCTTCTACACAAAGATGGTCTCCCGTGATACAGCGGTTTCCTAATCAGAGGAAGATTGGATTGCATGAAATTTGATTTAGGGAGCTGCCTCGTCAACATATAATGTCTAAATATCTTTGCAATTTATAAATTTTTTATAAAGGAAAAATTGATTAAGAAATATATTAAATGTTTAAATGCTTTTAAATTTCATATCCTTTCCCCAAATCTCTCTATACAAATTTTTCTTCCCTAGAAGATATATATAGTCTAAAATTGAATCGTTCCTCTTAAAATAATAAATACCTATTTCCTCATCACAGAACTAGTTTTTGCAGAGGTGAAGACTGATCGTATAACAGGATGGAGGCCAGCACCTTACGCCCAGTCAAGTCCTTGTTTTCTGTAGCCACTAATCTTCTGAATTTCGTCAATGTCTCCACGGCTATCATGTCATCCCAAGTCTGTATAGTGTGCGGCATCTCTTCGGTTGCTCTCTAAAATATACAAATTAATCATTCTTAGAAGTACAGATGGATTTTTTTTATTGTTAGTGATGGCCCAAATATAAATAAAAACAAAGTGCCGGAGACTTGCGATATTGTCAAGGTGCAGTTTCCGAAAATTTCAAATATGTTAAAACCATTTTAACAGGAGCTTGGACTTTGGGTAGTTGTGTCAAACAGCATTGTGACGTAGGCCTGTCTATTTCATTGCTGGCCATACAACTAGGCTCTTTGAAATCAACAAGATTTGTCTGGCTTTTGAGCTAAGACTACGCAATCGGTGTATATTTCGCTTGAATCCAGCGTCATTTTTAACTTGTTTTGACGCAAAAATAGATAATTACGTCCTACTGAAAGTTCAAGGTCGTGTTAAAATGGTTCTATATGATTGATAATTGGAATTGCTGAAAGAGTTTATAACTTCTTTTGTACTTGTGCTTATTACCTGCCATGTAATATGTTTTATCTACATAAAAATATCATATCAGAAAACGTAATAATTTCATTGAATAAACTTTACGATATTTGAATCTCGTATCAGAATAGAATGATTTTATCACTGTCTCTTAGGGTATCAACGTTATATGTTAAGTAAATAATAGTTCAAAAGTACACTTATACTATTCTTTCTTTTTTTAAACATATTTTTAAATTTATATTAATCTAAAAAAATGTTTACAAAACATAATCACCTGTGAAGACTTCAGGTCGTATTTCCCCATTTTTTTGAGATGTCTCAGAGCTTCTGCTGTTGCGCGATTTTTGGTCTCATTTAAATCTTTTCCAGTGACGGATTTGAATTTCTGTTTGCCAAGACAGACAGCCATATAGAACCTGATTAAAACAAAGCTGAAAATTTTTACAAAGTCGGTACAACATACATTTATGAATACATTTATTTAAATAAATCGAATACTGGTATTTTATTTTGACATTAGTATTGAGTATTGTATGTTTTTGAAATCGAAAGTTAAAACTCACGTTAAATCAAGTGGCGGTCCTCTACGTGGTGACGTTTCAATGACATCACATGTTAAGTGCTGTGACTGCGCATGCTCGTTAAACATCTGAAGAGGATTTCTTCCAGGTGGGCAGATGTCACTGAAGTCGTCGCACCTTATACTGCTGCCACTGGCTCCTTTAGAACTTCGCAACTTCTGAAATAAACGGAACACATGGTTTTGATATATATTACATACATGTAATCATCAAAAATTCAAGGCGCCATTAATCTTGCCACAGTTGGTAAATTACAATGATTGCAATATGAAATCAAGTTGAACGTTGCTTTTTGTAGATATACAGAGATGTCTCACTGGTTTGTGTATTTTCCCTTCACGCTTGAGCTGTAGAAGTGCGATGTTTGCAGCCTTTTTTCGACCCTCCTTTTTGTTTCCATGTTCAGTCATCCGGAACTTTCGATCACCAAGTTTAGCATACATCCCGAAACTGAAGAATAAGTTTTGGTAACAAAATCAAAACTATTTCAAACACAGTTATACGATTGGCTTTTATTATAAATATTCTGCATTTGCTCATTCTTTGATCGCGTTTTGGTGAATGTTACTCACGTGGGACAGTGAGCCGGTCCAGTTTGTGATGCTTGCTCGATCGTTGCTGTGAGTCCCAGAGACTGTGCATGTTCCATTAAAGCACTCACTGGGTCTTTATCCGGAATCGCCAACGTCTCCTCAGCATCTTGAGAGCCCTATCCAATAATACGTAAAATTGTTGTTGGATTTATCGTTTGATTTTCATTATTTTTTTAAATCGGTCTGTTAGTTTTAGGTTGGAGTCTATTCATTTTTTATTGTTTGTTCGTGTGTCTGTTTCTTTTTGACAGACCTGAGCGGCGGCGGTCTCCAGTCGCAGGGCCTTGTCTGCTGCCTTTGTCTGAGCCTCTTTCTTGTTTGGACCTTCCGCCTGAAGATGAGACTGTCTCCAAGGCGCGCGTACGCTACGAATCTTTTCATTAGCAAAATTAAGTTATTTTAAAAGTCATAAAGCAAAACGGTTTACTTATGTTTTAAGATATTTATTTACATGTATATCAACATAGTTTTAAATATTATATACATGTATTGCAACGCAATTATTTTTGCAAAGTTCATCATTCAAATCTATAGTAGACATGCATCCTCTGTGCAACAATATAAATATTATATACTTTGTACAGACATTTGTTTTTAAAAATAAAGATATATGTATGTGCATTATGTAACATTTTCTTTAAAATGAAGTTTATAAAAATATTGTTTATACCAAATTACACTGAATAAATAGCAAATCATAAAGCACCATTGATACAGTTAACCAAGCTTTATCAAGGATTTTCAACAAGAAACTTTTCTTTTAATTCCAATGCTTAGTAATTGTGTTTATCAGTTTATATATAAAAATGGCAAAATCGTTCATTTTGATGCGTTGGTGTTAGTGCTGAAATCGCGTGTCCGTTACTATTATATAAATAGTGCCTGTTTGGGAGAGTAACAGTTGAAACTGACACCCCGAGAAAACCAGAAGATTGTCATACCTTTTTAAAAGCGTGCAATATATACAAAGCTAAGCTTATTTTAAGATTATTTACATCCACATATACGATAATAAAACTGATTTAGTTTATTATTTTGGCTAATTCCTTCATTATAGCCAACGCATACTCTTGTTTAGTATGTCCTCTACAGGGCTTAGGGATTGATTTACGCGGTTTAGGGATTGGTTTGAAGCCTAGACCTACTTTAGGGACTATTTCATCTATTTGCATATCTTCATTTAAATGGACCTCTAGTGGCACCATTGAACTTAAACCAGTCAGAAAAACATTAGGATCCGAGAGAAACCCCGACGGAGCGGAAGACTCGAAACTCGCAAAATGACCAATAGTACGGGGACAATTTCGACTAAACAAGCACAACAATTTCTCGAAGAGAAGAAAAATGAAGAATCTCCATGTGCCAAATATTATAGACCGGACCCAGAGCTGGCACGTTAATACCTGGAAGAGAAGGCCGCGATGTCTACGCAACATAGGAACGCAGAAAACGCTCCGCGAGAAGTCGCCACGCCATCCGCGCCGACCCTCTATCCACTGGTGGCGGTGATGTATGAATAATTAAGCTGCAGCCGTGAAGAAGTTGTGTATTCCTTATAAAGGAATTGTGAAAATTATTTATGTAGAATGTGTAAAAAGTGCTAAATTTTGACGTTTTTCATACTTATTGTCAGACCATAATTAATCACCTAATTGTCTACGGTTTTTTCCGTTTTCCCGATTACGACAAAGAGCACACGGCGGGTGTGACCGGTCAGCTGAGGATGCTTACTCCTCCATGACACCTGATCCTACCTCTAATTTTTGAGAGGTCCGTGTTTGCTCTCCTCCTGTTTTGTATTTTTCCTTTGGACTTTTGATTTTGAACACTGTTCGTTATCACCACTTGTCATTTAGCTGGAAAAAATGATTTCTTTAAATCCCTCCTGTTATGCATTGAAAAAAACTCACCTCTCTCTTTAAAGAAGAATGGTAAACTGTCGATTTTCTTTACTCCTTGGTTCTGATATCAACCAAATTCACTCAATCTTAAAATGAAACAACCTTTAATCAATGGGCCTGCATGGTGTATGTTGCTATCTCTGTAAGTACCCATCACATAACAATGTTATGTCGGTTATTTACAACAATCCCTTGCAATACTACAATACATTTTGTTAATTGCAACAGCTTAAGGCATTATTTGAAATTAGAAGACAAATTACTTCATACATGTATTTCATCTATAAGTTTTATTCATAATAGTATTACCAATGTAATATCAACACATATATTTTAGCCCATTTCTTTTTTTATGTCCAATGTAAAAGCAGTTTCTTCGTTAAAATATGCATCAATTTTTTTTATTTTTAAAATAGCATCATAGTATCAAGATCTAATATAAACAATATCCATTTTCAATTCATTTCCTTTTTACATCCTATATGAAGCGTTTTCTGGTAAAAGAATACATTATACAAACGTACTTTTCTCTTTTTTCCTCGTTAAACTCGTGTTTGGCGTGTTCGAAACGCTTTCCTCATCAGATTCCTCTAAATTAAAGTAAATGTGAGCTTTTCGGAACCCTGACTTGAAAATGTCAAACAATGCTGACCGAAACTGTTGACTAATCATGAAGAAAATCCAAAAGCTGGACGTGTAGCTAACTAAAGACAGAATAAAGAAAACGGTATTCCACATAATATCTTCTTCTTTAGACAGGATCTTTATCTGGTCATTTGAAAGCTCTACTGCACTCTTTCAATCTGCTCCTTCCGTTGAGTATCCGAGGTTCTCATTTTTTGTCTTTTATACAAAAAGTAGGCGAGTATCACCGTGGTAATAATGAGAATCAAAACTGGAAAACTGGAAGAACCAGGTTCAGAAAGTCGGAAAATATGTAAAACAACATCATTGATATCTTTGAATCTCCGAAGGCACTAACCCTTGTGAAATTTTTATAGTACAACTGGAGGGGAATGTTTCGTTGCGAAACCAGGCTTTAATAAATCAAAAGCTCTGAAATGTAAATAGAGGAGCTGATAAACATCCAATCATATTAATGAAAATCTTCCTTATCTGAACAATTTAGACTCAAAATATAAGTAGTTAAATTTTCCTTAGCAATGCCATTCAAACATCTGAAAACGTAAGAAGCACATTTGCTGGTCAGAAAACTACCTATCCAGTCCAACATCCACAGATGGGAGCAAGTGCAGACCATAACAAAGTCTGCCTTTTGGAGAAAGACACAGGGACTCAGACGAGACAGGGGTCGAGGAATTCCTTTTCGCTTTTCTGACTCCGGTACGGAAAATATTTGGAGACGTGTTAAATTATATAGGGCATCCTTATCGAACACGGGCATAATTTCTAAATCTAAAACACGTATGTGGCTTAAGTAATGATTGTTAGTTACTTCGTGTATCCTGTTCCCTCTCATGTGAAACTCGATACGATCACTGTAGGGAAGAACACGAGGAAGGCGCTCCAGACCAGCCCCGGTACAGTTAATGATGAGAGTTAGTGTCAAGGAAGGGCTTCGATACTTAATATTTTTATGACTTTCTTCACATGCACAATCAGCTGGATACGAATGAGTCGAAGTATAATTACAGAGCAAATCTTTAATTTGGTTGTCCCTGATAATGCTTGGTAAAGACTGGAACTGTTCTGGTAAACCACATGTTATGGTAAGTAATCCCTCTTCATCATATCAATATATTCTTTAAAATGTAATAAGGACTCAGCGATCTTACAATCGCAAATTATCGGATTATGCCGAACATCGAACCTTAAATCAATCAGCTTACCAAAAAATTTGCCAATTTTTGTTGCATTCGGCATTCTTGTTATGTAATTATATGATAATACTCCATATCCAGGTCCATTCTTCGCTTTTAGATTTACTTTCCAGTTGTTTTCATTTGTAGGTATTCTTAAGGCATTATGAGACATATCAATCACACAAAAGGGTCGTTCAAACACAACATCTGTGATATCCATCGATGTAACCTGATTCCCATGTAGGAGTATGTTGTGAGCTGACAGTGCAGCCACAACTCCAGTCTCCAAACGTGTGATGTAGTTACCAGACAGATCCACCGTTCTCAGATTTCTATTCTGGGTTAACGTTTTCGGCAATGAAGATAATTTGTTGTAAGATAAATTCAAATCAGTCAAATTTGTTAGACAAGAACGGTCTGGAAAATTCGTGATGAGATTTAAAGACAGAATGATTTTGGTTATTCCTGGAAAATCGCAAATATTTTTAGGGAAAAACTATAAGTTCTGATTGACAAAATTGACATGTAAAATTCTGGCAGACTTGTTTCCTTCCAGGTATCCTTCGTTGGAAATATTTACACGTGAAACTGTCTTTAAGTTACTGAAATTCCAAACACTTTTTGAATGGCATGTGCAGCAGCTATCTAGTATGTTTCCGCTGAAAGGCACGTTTTTACAGGTATTTGGACAAAACAAGACATACCCATTCCAGCCTTGTGGATACCATGGAAATGTATCTCTTGCACAACGAACCGTTCCTACAATAATAGAAAAGCAACTGATATCTTCCGGGTTGCGAATCCATACATTGTTATATCTCTTGTGTCTAGAGAGCTTTGGCGGCTGTACTTATGAAATTTTCTTAAGTAAGCTGATAAAACACGCGGAAGTAAGAAAGTCAATCGCTATATTCCGTTTTAAAACAACCAATATTAAATATAGCATTTATGTGCATTCTTCTGTCTATTTTTCATGTTAATCAGGATTTTTTCAACCTCTCAGTTTTGATTTATGGTAATCATTGTATTTTTTCTGAATAGGGTATTCTACACACCGCTGATGCTTATCGTACTTCTACGAACCTTTGTTTTGTACAATAACCTATTGCCAACAACATCATGCGCCTATTTTGTACTCTTTTTCTTAACTACAATGACAGGTAAGATTAAATATTTGACCTATGCAGTGGATTTTTTCTTTTTTCTTAAGGAAACACTTCTACCCCAAAAGAGATTTATTCATTATCATGAACCATGGAGTATGTATGTTTTTAATTTATTTGTTTACTGTATGGAAAGTGCTAATCGAAAATATGCTTCATTTGGATCATTGGCTTTAATTTTGTCGGTTATTTCGAATTGACTGTCTGCACATGTAGACAAAAATGCCATATGGAGCACTTTTAATTAATCTTAATTAACTTTAAATAAAACTACATCAGATTATTTAAGCAGTACCATTGTTATGTTTAAAGTTTATTATGTTTTCTTTTGTTTTTATCTCAAACACTTATGACAAACGTTTCTTCTGAGTCTGGCGGTTAAGTTTTTAATTTTCAAGGAAAAATGTTGATAGCTATATACCCCTGTATTCAATGAATACCCCCTTCATATTTTTTAAGATTTTTAAATCTTTAAAATAGGTCTGTAGCTGCGCAGTTCGACAGTTGTTCTGAGTTATTAAAAAGGCATTGTCCTGTTCTTGTATGCATACTTTTCAAACAAAATGACATGTAGGACTTCATATTTATTGCTTTTATATCTTTTGGCAACATTTTTGGCCAGTTTCGGGCAGAAACAAGCCAGTTCAAGAAATGTTTACATTCTTATCCTCAAATGTACAAGATGGCCGCACATCCCCCTTAATCTTAATCGACTACTTGTTTGACATATATGCTGTTTACTAGCGATCAGACGCAGAAGTTATGGGCCTTTCAGTAATCAAGAATATTTACTATTGCTTTATAGCATAAATTCTATCGAAGTCTCCAATTCTACGTGTCTCACATTTCAGGGTTTGATATGTTGGTACGTTTTTAGTACTTTTAATTTCACGGAGATTCAATTTTTTAATGATAATATAATGATTTTATAAAAAAAAATATTGATATATGTAATTAAAGTTTATACTCTTTTCCCCCTTTTTTATTACAAAGTCATTACAGCAGATTTTCTTTCAGCAAATGTCAAGTAAAATTATTGTCTATACATAATCAATTGCTACAAGAAAAATAATTGTAATATTTAATGCACAATATTCACGATGATTTAATGTTCGCGAAAACCTCTCTTTTTTTAAACGTAGTGGAATAAAAAACAAACCTAATGTATTCCACGTCTACAGTAATAGATCCGATTTTTACCCACACATTACCTTTCATAATATCCTTGTTCAGTTTACAGGCACCTGACGTAATAATTGCTTCCGAAATGAAAAATATTCCTTCTATCCGTTACTAGTATATAATCACCACCATCTTGAATTATTCGAAGATTATCCATCAGCTTACGCCTGAAATCTTTTTAAAGAAAACTTGCAAATCTTTCTTTACAAATGTCAATGAAGAGGTGTGTTTTCTGTAGAAATACACTGTTTGTTTTCCGTTGATTTAAAAACAAATTCTGCATTGCACCTGCCTTTTAATTTTAAGCAGACAAACTTACAAATGTTTATATTGATAAGGCCATTCCAAGTTTTTTCTATGTTTAGCCTCCGCGGACGGATTGGTTTTGAGATGTAAAAAATAAATAAAAAAACACAATGGTTGTTCATAAAATTAGATCGCTTTTTCATATGTCGGACTCGGGATCACTTTTAAAATTGGGATCGGAAATAAAATATTAATTATAACAACCTTCAAATTGGAAACCATAGTGGTTATTTATTATTTTTGTATTTTTGTTACAAAATGAAGAAAATACTTCAAAATATTTAATAAATTTTATTTTGCTGAACCTTTAAAGTTGTGTTTTTTTCTAAGAATTGTGTATTTTTTCCTGATAGAAAGATATGTTTTTGAGTTTTGGGTGGACGCTAAACAAAGAAAAAACTTGCAATGGCCTAAGTTAACGCTGCTCTCTACTTGATTACTTTGTGTATCGAAAGTTTCATTTGTAAACTCTTAAACTTAATAAAGTACCATGCATATCCATATCTGCTTGGGTATATAAACGTACCTTCTGGTGTAATTGGGTACCGATCTTCGTAAGCAAATAAAGTACATGTATCATATAATACAATGTACTAATCATATCTTAATCGTGTGTATCAATGTATCGATTATCTGCATTTAGGTTTTCATAAAGTCACCACAGAAAATGGTCATATAACATTATCAGTTGTGTCTTAAGTATGTCCCTTCATCATCATCTTAAAAACCACAGTAGGTACACAGCTAGCTGCATATCTGTAGCTAATAGTCTGAACAAAAAATCGAAAGGACGACCTAGGAGTCACAGTGCCAAAGTAAAATACTGCAATTTACGACGCAAAAAAATACACTAGTTTTGGTAGTACATGTACATGTAAAAAAAAAAACTACACGCTTCACTTTACGGGGCTAGTGATGGTGTTTAAAAAAATTCAGAAGCAAGTTTAATAACGATATCTGTTCTGTAATGTCCGAAAAAATTTTTGGAATTTAAGATTTGTACAGGGTATGTTCGGAAATAAGATTAATTAGTCCAAACTAGCGCAATTTTATCGGGCCGTAAATTGCAGCCTTTTACTATAAAAGGTCTTGTAGCTCCCTAGTCGTCCATATGTGTTATTTCAGACCGGGAGCTACAGACCCGCAGCTAGTACACAACTACCACTCTTAACCCTTTTGGTGAAGTATATTTACTACAAATATGTTTTTAAATGGTAAACAATAGTCTCTCTGAACCCTTCATATCGTGTATTTGTTGATGATTTTTCCACTTTACTCCAAATAAGATGTATAAACTTGGTTAACAACGACCAAGTTAGCCCATGGATATTCCAAGGAAGTTTTAAAAACGCATGAACTTTTCGATTGTAACTCTTAATAAATAAACAATGCTTCTACAAAATGTTCACGTATGGTAGCAAAAAACAGTTCCGAAGACAATATTTTTGTACAATTGATAATTTCTGTAGCTATTGTTTGTGAAATGTTTTGTGAATGTTGCTGAAACTCATGAAGAATGTCTCGTGTTAAGGAGGTTCGGTGGTCAATAAATTTATCATTAGATTCCTTAAATTTTCAAAAATAGTATATTTAGCTATAAACTAGAATTGAGTAAAGAAACATTCCAAAAAATCTGATCTTTAAAAGTTCTAACATTTTTTACATGCATTTTAACATGCAAAATTTACGTCTTTGACTATGCTGTTGAGTTAAATTGTTGAGTAAAATCTTTGGACGGGAGATTAATCGACACGAAAATTAGATGGATGGGAGATAGTGTACCAGAAACCGGCAAGTTTTTGTTATCTTGTGGTGCGGATACACATGGAATGGATTATTAACTCTCTCTCTCTCTCTCTCTCTCTCTCTCTCTCTCTCTCTCTCTCTCTCTCTCTCTCTCTCTCTCTCTCTCTCATATCGCGAAAAAAGGCAGTATATCAATTAAGAAAAGGACAAAATCAAAACAAACTATAATATATTTTACACATCTTGTCCAGTTCTTTTCCTACAAAAGTTTTTTTGGCCCAATATGGAGTGAATCAGAGCTCTGAAGACACATAACCTTTTTTAAAATGACTTGTGTTACTGATATATTTTGCAGTGTTATGTGATGACATGGGAATCGTATTCAATTTTAAATTGTTATAATAAAATTGAATAATTAAAAATTCAATCTTGAGTTTAAATCTTTATTTTTATTTACTGCCTGGTTATATTTGTTTTCAATTTGAAATCAACCAAGCAAACAGAACTCCCCTCCTCCCACAAAAAAATAAAAAAGAAAAAAGAAAAAAAAACAAAAACAAAAAAAAACAAAAAAACTTAGAACAAAAAAACCAAAACAGTATATGAAATACCAATATCTGAACATTGATTTATTAAACTGATTTTTCTTTAAATTATTCATTTATTTCGAGATAAAATCTTCTGTCTTTTCGTCTCTCTGATTCATAATCCTAAGATTTTAACAAAATACTCTTTTACTACCAAATCAATCAATAGTTGATAATAAGGTATGATAATATGGAACAAGTATAACATTTTTAAATAAGTTTTCTTGTTATGTCACAAATGAGATAATTTAAATAGTATGCCCCAAAAACTGTCCATTCACTCTGGAAATAGTTATATTGCCTTCCCCAAAACAGTTATAATTCACAAGAAAAAGTTATATTGCGATTCCAATCTGTTATATTTCTCTCGTATTATTTTTCTGCATATTAATTATGTGCTCAAATTCAAAAAGCCAGTTGCTAAACAAACGTAAAAAATTATTCAATTTTGCGATTCATTTAAATACCGAAATATTTTTATTTTTATTGTTTAATTGATCAGAAATATTTAATAGTTACAATTACAGAAAAATTAACCCAAGCGTAAAGAGTGCTAAAAAATTCAAAAGTCAACTTGCCCTTTACAGGTAAAAAGAAAAAAGCTTTTCCAAATTTCAGCCTGCCCAATACAGCTACATTAGAGCACATTATCATGATTTGATTTATTGAAACTAATTAACATGCATCGATTGAATCTAAACAAAAGATTTCACTTTGTTTTGAAAAATATAAACATATTTTTATAAATACACTTGTTAATTAAAAAAAATACGTTCGTAAATCATTTTAATTTGTTTTAAAATATTATATATAACATATATTACATGTTTTCTGGGGGACATATGCCAGAATATTTTTCCCTCAATGACAAGATATCCATAGATATACGAGTTTGTTTATTGATTAAACCAAAAAAAATCAAATCATCAACAAAAAGAATAGGATGTGACTTAGCCAAGAACCACAGATTTCATTTCTATGTAAGTACACAGAAAACTACAGGCATTTCAAAAGAGCTATTCTACAAATGTATTCGACATTTGTGAAAATGTTTTCTTTTCACCCTCTGCAAAATTGATAACATTGCCAAAACGTAAGTAAGCTCTGAGTTTTCGACAGGACACTTCCGCTGGTTTCATCAAATCGAAATTAATGACCAGTAAATTCTTTCTGAAATCGGACATGTAACGGTTCCAAATGCTCTTCCATTCATTGTGCGTCACTATGGACTCTTCGTCAGAATAACCCTCAGATAGAATCACCAGGTAATACCTGGACACAAATATTTGGTATGCTGCTTCTTCTGCTCTTACGCTTCCCAAGGGCAGGTCTCGAGAAGGCACAAAAGCACTTAAACCATTCCCCGCTAGAAATGGTTCCAATGTTTCGTATACCCATGGGCCAATTTTTGTATTATTGACGTCGTATGAGATGTACACTGCACATTCCTGATCCAAATTTTTTATATTTTTTGTGCATATTTTTCTTAATCTTAGCACTAATTTCAGTTCAATCTTCCAAACATTAACAACTAGTATGATTAAACAAACTAGTACCAAAATAGATGAACCAATAATCATCCAATCATATTTATGAAAATCTTCCGTATCTGAGCAGTTCAGACTAGAAATATAAGTAGTTAAATTTTCCTTCACAGTGCCATTCAAACATCTGAAAACGTAAGAAGCACATTTGCTGGTCAGAAAACTACCTATCCAGTCCAACATCCACAGATGGGAGCAAGTGCAGACCATAACAAAGTCTGCCTTTTGGAGAAAGACACAGGGACTCAGACGAGACAGGGGTCGAGGTATTCCTTTTCGCTGTTCTGACTCCGGTACGGAAAATATTTGGAGACGTGTTAGATTATCTAGGGCATCCTTATCAAACACGGGCATGATTTCTAAATCTAACACACTAATGTAGCTCAAATAATGGTTGCTAGTTATTTCTTGTATGCGGTTCCCTCTCATGTGAAACTCGATACGATCACTGTAAGGAAAAACACGAGGGAGGCGCTTTAGACCAGCCCCGGTACAGTTAATGATGAGAGTCAGTGTCAATGACATGCTTCGATAGTAAATGTTTTTAGGACTTTCTTCACAAAAACAACCAGCTGGACAAAAAGGAGTCGAAGTATAGTTACAGATCAAGTCTTTTATTTGGTTTTCCCTGATGATGCTTGGTAACGACTTACCCTGGAACTTTTCTGGTGAACCACACGTTATGTTAAAGTAATCCCTTTTCATCATTTCAATATAATCTTTAAAGTGTAACAAGGGCTCGGCTAACTTACAGTCGCAAATTATCGGGTTATGCCGAAAATCAAATCCAAAATCAAACAGCTTACCAAAATCAAAATATTTCGAAAAGCCAAGTTTTTTTGCATTCGGCATTCTTGTAAAGAAATTAAATGAAAACACTCCATACCCAGGTCCATACTTTGCTGTTAGATTTACTTTCCATTTGTTTTCATTTGTAGGTATCCTCAAGGCATTGTAGGACATATTAATCACACAAAATGGTCGTTCAAACACAACATCTGTGATATCCATTGACATAACCTGATTCCCATGTAAGAGTATGTTGTGGGCTGATAGTGCTGCCACCGCTCCGGTCTCCAAACGTGTGATGTAATTACCAGACAGATCCACCGTTCTCAGATTCCTATTCTGGGTTAACGTTTTCGGCAATGAAGAAACTTTGTTCCAAGATAAATTCAAATGAGTCAAATTTGGTAGACATGAAAGGTTTGGTATATCCGTGATGAGATTAAATGACAAATTGATTTTGGTTATTCCAGGAAATTTGCAAATATTTTTAGGGAAAAACTGTTCTTTTGAACAAAATTGACATGTATGTTTCTGGCAGACTTATTTCCTTCCAAGTATCCTTCCTTGGAAACATTTACATGTGAATTTGTCTTACTGAAATCCCAAACACTTTTTGAATTGCATGCGCAGCAGTTATCTGTTGTGGTTTCTCCAATCGACACGTTTTTACAGGTATTTGGACAATACAAGACATATCCATTCCAGCCTAGTGGATACCACGTAAATGTATGTCTTTCCTCGAAAATATTTGCACAACGACCTATTACTATTAACAATAATAGAAAACCAATAAATATCTTCAAGGTTGAGGCTAACTTATACATTGTTCTATCTCTTCTATCCAGAGATGATTGCCGTCTGCACTTCTTATATTTCCTGATATTAAATGCACCACTGATGCTTGATGTACCTTTATGAGCCTTTTGTACAATAGCTTGTAATTAACTGCCCACATCATGCGCCAATTTTGCACTCATTTTCCTAACTACAAAAACATGAAAGATTATATATGTGATCTCTGCAGTGAATTTTTAAAAGGAAACACTTCTTCCCCGATAAGGGTTTATTGATCAACCTATCATGAAGTACATGATATTCTCAATCTGTCTATTTACTGTATGGAAAGTGCTAATCGAAAATTCCCCCTCTATTTCCTAAAAAATGGATTTAAATGACTGGCTTTTTCTTTTGTCGGGTGTCTCAAAATTAATGTCCGCATATTTAGACAAACATGCAGTATTAAGCTCTTTTAGATTACTTTGATTAAAATCCCATCAAAGTCATTAAGCAGTAGTATTTTATAACTATTATTCATAGTTTATGATATTTTTCCTTTCGTTTTTATTTTCAAACACTTATGGCAGGCGTTTATTATAAGCGGTTAATAGGGCCCTGGTCTGCAGGCGCCCTATAGTGACCAGTCTGTCCGTTCGTCCGTTCGTCAGTCCTACCGTCCGACTGAGATCACTTGTACGGGGCATATTTTCTTTTCCCTTGGCATATCTGGCTCATTCTTCACCTACAGAGAGCCTTTGGGGAAAGGGTGTGCAGTGATCATAAACCAAGTTTTTTGGTCTAAGGCTATGGTCATAGCAGAATTATGTGAAAAGTTCTTGTTCGGATCATATATTTTTCCCTTTGGTCCAAGCTAGCTCATACTTTATCCCCATAGTGCTGTTTTACTCTCCCGTGTGCTCTATCTGGCTCATTCTTCTGACAAACGGAGCTTTTGGGAAAAGGATGAGTAGCGAGTTTCAAGGTCAAATGTGAAGGTCATGGCAGATCTCTTTAAAATCCGGTTTTTGGCCACAAATTATTTTCCATTTACTTAGTCTTGCTCATATTAAATTTAAAAAAAGCAGGTTTATAATGAATAATGAGCTTGACTTTAAGGTATATGCCTACTTGAACAATTCTAAGTTATAGGCCAATTTCAAAGCAAAACCCTTTAAAATGCTTTTATTCTATTTTCTTTTATTTAACCGGGGTCGTTTGACATAGTCGCCATCTCAATGATGTCTAGATTTAATTGCATTCTCAAGAAATCACTACTTCAGAAAAGCTCGACCTAAAACAGACATCTGTGACAACTAGTGCTACTTTTTATAAATTGACATCGGGAACCATAATGAGACCACACAAGATATCATAATCTGGTTTATAAAATGAAAGCTTTCTAAACTGATACTCTGGTGAGCTATGGCTGCCCAGGATCTTTTTGATTTTGATGTTTTTATATTAAAGGGGCATGGTCACGATTTTGTTCAAAAATTATTTTCCCGATTTTAATACTTCAATGCTTCAGTAAGGCATTTGTAATACGCAACCAAAATTTGAGCGTCATTTGTTGAGTTATAATCGAGTTACCGAGCTTACAATTCTCTGCTCTGTAAACAAAGCTTTTGTTTACATTTTGAACGTTGACTTGAAAACTCCAGTTTAAGACCGAAAATAAATGTGGTAAACGTTAGGATCTGTTTATTTATGCTTAAAATGAATAAGAAGATGGAAAAATCAGCTTAAAAAAGAGTTTTACCGGTATATTGAGCTAATGTAAACAAAAACAGGGCACGAGCCTTGTTTACATGACAAAGAATTGTGAGCCATGTATCTTGCTTATAACATCACTACTGACTCTCCGATTTCATTTGGTCATTGGTAATGCACTCCTAAAGCATTATAAATAATAAAAACAGAAAAATAGAATTTGACCAAAATCGTGACCATGCCCCTTTAAATAATGACAAGGATATGAAAACTTAAAAGGGATGTGACTTACATCTTTGTACTTGAGAAGATGAAGCCTAACAATCTTGTCTCGTTTGTTTTTAACTCACCTGAGCTGAAAGCTATAGTGAACTTCGCTGATAACTTATGTCTGTCTGTCTGTCCGTCCATCAAATCTATGGAATTCATTCCCCGTGCAACCTGTACTTAGTCATTCATGTCTTCTTCTGTCAGCTATGTTATATCCTATCCCTATACAGCCTGTTTTATGTTAATTATCTTTTACCTTATCATCCGTGGTGCACTATTTCATTTTCCTGTACAACCTGTACTATAATACTCACCTCTTACTCTGTCATACCTTCAACTTCCTGCATTGTCTTATTCTTATCCCCTCCATATTCTGCACAATGTTATCAATTTTAAATAATCAAACTTTTAATATACTGAAGACTCCTAATTAAATATCCGCGTAAAACCGCAAGAAGCACATCTCGCGGATTTTAAAATTAACCTCGCCTTTATTTGTCGGACAGACTGTATAGAAAGTGCTAGTCGAAAATGTGGTTGATATTAGATCACTAACTGTATTGAGTTGGGTACTCTTGTGTATGTTTGAAAATGCAGAACTTCAAAGGGGATAAGGAAGGCTAGATATTTCAGAAAAGTTAGTTTTGAGTTATAGTGAAAAATCTTGTTTCTCCATTTTCCCCGAGAAGCATATCTAAACTTAATTGAACAGTGTTGTAATAAGAAAAGGAGCTATCATTTGTTTGAGTTAATGCTATAATTTGTTTGTAACAACATTTTTGCGATTGCTATACGTTTTTTTGCCCCTCCGTCTGAAAACAAACAAATGAATTCTATTCATTTTTAATGATATTATAATGATTTCAACAATAACGTGTAAATGATATAGGTATTGCTAGGTATTATCTATATATAGTATATAGATAATCAATAGCGAGACATTATTAGTAGAAAAAGTGTAAAAGCAGTGTAAATAATCTCATTGTTGGTGTGCTTGATTCGCGTTTTTGTTATGATTGAGTCAGTAAGTAAATAAATAGTCAAACGTTAACCATCAGACTAATGATGAAAGCATGCCATAAGTCACTGAAAATGAAAACAAAAGGGAAAAAAATAAACTTAAAATATAACACAAGTACTACACAAATAAATTAATGTAATTTGATTAAAAGTGATTTATACTGCTTAATATTTCATTTTTGTCTAAATGTACAGACAGTAAATTCGAGATACCCGACAAAAGTATAGCCGGTGATCCAAATCAACCACATTTTCGATTAGCATTACCATACAGTCACTTACCATACATGGTAAGTGGTGGAACAGATAAAAAATAAATAAATCTATGAGAAAAATTTGGCCTTCACAATTTTATATTTTCGCGATTTAATGCAAAACGTTTGAATCGCGGAAATATGTACTCGCGTAAATAAGGAATCTACAGTATTATTACAAATGATTAAGTCCCATTTCCATTTGGTTTATTCCCATTTCGCCTTAATTTTAAAATCTTGTATTCCCCTATAAGGTGAGATGGTATCTTTTATAAACAGCAAATTAGGAACTGATATTGCTCGGATAGCATCACTGGTTTTTATTAATTTCAGAACGTTTGTTCTTATTGGTAAAGTGTGAGTAACTCATTGAACTCAATGGAAAAAGCGCTGATGAGAAAATGTATAGAGTATTCATGAAGCAATACAAATTTACATGTTAATCTTAGTTTAATTCAGCCAAATATTCTTTAGTAAAATGTCTGTGTATAATTTAAAATGAATCTTCTATTTCCTTATCTAAATTATTATATTGCCTTGAATTTAAAAAAAAACCACTAAAAGTTATGTAATGTATAACATCACCGCCATTTTGATTTGTTTGAGGACTATCCATCAACTTTTGCCTGAAATCTTTTTATTTATTTTTATTTTTCATCCCATGATGTTGTTTTTATTGTTTCTTTGATATTTTCTATAAGTATATGATATAAAAATCATGACATGGGATTTTTTTTATATCGCATCTTATTTTACCCCTCTTATATCAAATATATACAGCGACCTCGGACTAATATAGGATGCAATATAAAAAATGCCATGTAATAATCTTTATATATTTACTCCAAATATTATTTACATGTTAAACTGTGTTCTCTTTAAACCCTTTCTATCATGTATTCAATGATGATTTTTTCACTTTACTCCAAATATATTTTTTTTTACATTGTTTACAATAACCAGATGTAAGCCTTCCTCTTGAGTAATCACCAAGTCCAATTGTTGGTTTCCAAGTAGTTTATTATCAAGCGTGATCGTATAGTAGATATTACAACCATTAAAAGCAGCTCAAATCAAGGAATCTATCTAACATCATTTTACATGAGTATATATAACATTTTACATATAATTGACAGTTCTGACCAGTCCAGCCCATCTATAATGATCATGAGTGAACATTTAGTGTCAAAATTCCAGAGTTAAATTTTATTTCTAAATAAAGTAACAAAACTGTCAAAACTGTCTATCAAAGAGTATAGATGCAGGATTTGAGTCTCCAGTCCTGAGTCTCGGAGTCCCCCATCAGGGTATGAGGCATCATTTACTCATAATACATTCATTCATACATGGCTACAAGGTTATAAAGGTTAAATAGATGAACAAGCATTACAAGACTAACTTGCAATATTAGGGCCTTCATTACAGACACAGGATCGCCAAATATGACAATTTGTTGATAACTTGTTTATATATTTTCAGTTTGTATTTTACTGTGTCAGAATTAATTAACCTCATTTATGACAACGAGTATTGGGATGCAGTATTTGGGTATCCCGCCCTAATATGACACATCGCTTGCGTACAATATTAAAATATCTAATATAAAGTATACATGAGTTCATGGTTTAAAAGGTAGCAAAGGTTATATAGAATATGCAATACATGACTCAGTATAGAGTACCAGAGCTATCGATGCAGACACAGAATCACCAAATATGACACTTATTTATAAACTCTCAATTTGGGTATTATTATGCCCGTATAATGCACCTGGTTTCATAACATCATTTAGGAATACTACGCAGTGCTACAATAGTCACAGAGTTCGTTCTGTTAGTTATCATTACCACAATTAATTGCGCAGTATCTAGGTATACATAAGTATCATAGTGACCAATATGTAATACTAGCAATTTAAGGTCATAGCATGATTATCTGTTTACAAAGATTAGCTCATTAATATTCCAAAAATGTATGGAAAAAACACATGAATTTAAAGCCTGTAACTCCTGGTAAATAAACAAAGCTTCCTCTAGAATGTTCATATATACGGAAGCAAGAGAAAATTTACAATACAATAATTTTGTAAAATTGATAACTGCTGTATTTGAAGTTTTGTGAATGTTGCTTAAATTTATGAAGTAATTTCATAATAAATATCATTAGCTAGAAGAATGTCTCATGTTAAAGTTGCATGCAACATGTGGGCCCCTAATAATTCGTAAATAAGAATCAGACGTATACGGTTTTGACAATGGGGTTCAGTTTACACAGTTCAATTGCAATTTTTGACGGGAGGTAAATTGACACAACATTAGGTGGATAGAAGATAATATACCAGAGATCGGCAAGTTTTTTGTTATCTTATGGTTGGCCTCGGTCAATAGAACACACTGATCTGTTCCCTGCACCTCGGGAAACATATTCTGGTCTATTGACTGCTCAAGTATTAAATAATTGTATACTATCGGCTAGGACCAGTTATGGGCTAGGACCATTCATCTGCTAGGACAAGTTATCGGCTAAATGACGAGTTCGTGTACATTGTATTTATTGTACTCACTGCATAACTTTGAAAAGGTATTTATCACATAAATAAATAAATAGAGGCCATCATTTTTTCTTGTTAATATAAATTCTTTCTACTTCATTGGTGATGCCGTAATAGGTTAAAAATATAATCTGACTTTCTTAGCTTTTAACCTGTTTAAAAGTTTCTATTTTGCATTCAATTTAACACAATACCAATGACAAAAAGTAACGGAAAATAACCGTATTCTAAAGAATGGGATTTGTGATGTAGTGAAACACATAATTTCCGCCATTATATGTGGGAAGCATATAAATATAAATATTTTTTTAATAGACTTGCTGTTTCTTTTAATATAAAATATGTATTTATAAATGAATAAATTTATAAAAAAAAAAATATTTATTTTAGCCAATTACTGGTTCAATATAAGTATGTATTGTACAAACAAACACAAAAACTTGCAAGGTTTTAACTACAAAATTATTACTTTTATTTTTAATACCTTTTTCTTGCAATTCGTTATCCTACACCTCACACAATGGATTAATAACTTCTTTAATTCACTCGAATTCAGGTCACTGTGATATGAAGTACGTCACAAACAGCTTTACTATATAATTAAACCAAAAAATAGAGAAGGCGTGTTACTTTCACTTTAATTACCAAGTACCTGGAATGAGTTATCTTTCTCAGTGAATACTTTATGGAACGCCATATTAGCATATATTCAAATATTTGTATTTATCTTCAAATATTAGTACCTTTCTTCAAATAATTATACCTATCTTCAAATGAATTAAAGATAGGTAAAATTGAATTAAAGAAAGGTATAAATCAATTAAAGGTAGATGTAAATAATTTTAAGATAAGTTAAGATATTTTTTGTTAACTCCAAATTAATGGAGAATATTGCATAATCAAACAAAACATATTCATTTATGTATGTAGTTTTGATAAATTACGACAGTCTATGCAACCATTAATATAATCTGCTTGCATTTAGTATTACACCATATCTTATTATTAACCCTGTGTACAAATTAATTTTTATATTGGAATCATAACTATCTTCTATTCAATTAAAGATTTATTTAATTGAATTATACCTATCTCTAATTTATTTTTTTATCTTAAAGATCGGTATAATTAATTTAATATGTAGGTACAATCAAAATATATTCTTAAAGAATCTAAAGATAGGTACAATACAATTATATATAGCTTTAATTTGTTTTATGCTATTGAAATTAATGAATGATCCTTCGGAACTTGAACATGGTTACTGGTAAAAAGCACAGAGCATGCAGAGCAACAACAACGAGGCTAAAAGGAGAAATAATAAATTATTCTTTATAAATATATTTACACCAGAATAAAATTACATCATTGATAGCTGCTTTTTCAATCAAATGTATCACGTAAATTTGCATCCCTTATCATCGGTAACTGACAAAAACCATTGGAATTGCGAACACAATTACTCTAGATCTGAAGATGATATAAAAAGATGCTTGCTGTTCTGATTGACAACATCTATGTAGTTTTTAGAAATCAGGTCTTCCAACAATCTGTAGAAATTCCCATGGCTAACAATTGCGCGCTATTGTAAGCAGACCTATTTTTATATTCATATGAAGCAAATAAATTTATTCAAATACATTTCCTCGAAAAAAAAGAAAGCACTCGCGGTGGCCTTCAACTCAATATTTATGTATATCGACGACGTATTATCAATTATCCATTGTTAATTCCATTCTTAGGTCGACTCGATATATCCCAGTGAACTTGAAATGAAATATCCACAGAGTCTGAGTCATCTGTTTCATTTTTATCTTAAATAATTGACCATATGTGACGTTAAATCACTTATTCTTAAAGGTCCAAAATTTAGGGAACCCCGATCTTTCAACTGAATTTCTAATTTCACACATATTATGAATTCTGTAGAGGAATACGCCAGACGATGGGCCAAGTAAAAAAAGACCTTGACACGTTGTCAGGTTCAATGCATGTTTAAAAAATCTCGCATGAAGCGATTAAAGCGCAGTGTGAAAATTGTCTATCCTTCTATATTTGATAATTTAATAAGAACTAGATAGATTACACGATCAGTTTGTGTAATCTATCTTAAGTTCTTATTACTCGCCCCTGCTGACAAAGCAGGAAACAACGTTGTCTTTGTTTGTAAGGCTCGTTACATAAATTGTATATTAAAAGAACTTGGATTTCCAAGGAGGACATTCTTCAAAATCATATATAAGTTTTGAATATTTTCAATGTTCCCAACAACCAAAATCAATTCATTTTCAATGTTCCCAACAACCAAAATCAATTTGAATTACCCTATCTATTAGTATCTATATGGGATGCCTAAACTGCATATAAGTCCTAGTAAACACAGATAATTTATAAAGCGGGTTCCCGTAAACTTGCAACAGTATATTAAAAACGCGGTGTAAATCAGACATAGACACTTACAAATTCCAAGAAACTTTCAGAAAATTTTAAATTCAAAATCAACAGCATATATGAAAAAATGACAATAACATACCGTCAACCATCTCAAACATCCATAAAACGAAATACAAATTCAAAGCAGAGCAACACGGACCTCCAAGATAGAGGTAGGATCAGGTGCCATGGAGGAGTGAGCATCCTCTGCTGACCGGTCACACCCGCCGTGTGCTCTTTGTCGTAATCGGGAAAATAAAAACCGCAAAAGTCCGTAGACAATTAGGTAATTAATTATGGTCTAACAATTAGTATGAAAAGCGTCAATCAGCATGCGACTCAGTGGAAGATTGTATTTGCTGACAATGTCGTTGTATCGACCATAAAACTTACGAAAAGATGACTTTAAACGAGACTGTTGATAGTCCTGTTTTATCAGCTTGTTTGTCAGTAGCTTGCCTCGTCTTAGAAACTGTTAATACGAAGAGCATGCCCTTGCGTATCGAATTAACTGAGAGACAAAAACACCATATGCAGGTGATGAAGATATATTGCTACATAAGAAAGGAAAGTTCACTATAGAAAAATTGAAGTTATCGCGTTTATCATAAAGTTTTGTGGTTAGGTTACCATCAATGTCCATTTCCAGTAAAATATCCAAATATGAAACAGATGACGCTGACTCTGTGGTATTTTTTATTTCAAGTTCACTGGGATATATCGAGTCGACGTAAGTATGGAAATAACAATTGCTAATTGATAATACGTCGTTGATATACCTAAATGTTGAGTTGAAGGCCACAGCGAGTGATTTATTTTATTCACGTACAATTTTTTGAATAAATTCTTCTTCATAAGGCCTAAGAAAAAATATGTTTGTTTACTGTTACATGCTGAAAAAAAGTAGGGTCGGTAGGTCGGAATTTTTTTTATTTTGTTGATTATTTTTAAACAACTTTGAAATCGTCTGGAATTCAGGTATCTTTCCATTTACCTATTATTGTTTAAACACCTAGATAAAGGTTATTTTATGCAGTTCATGTGGACCCCACTTAATGTAATTTGTCATTTAAAAATATTATATTAACCGGACTGTAATAATAATTAACCTAGCCTGTACATGTAGTTAAATTCACAAGAATGATATGTGGCTATTCACGTGTGTTAAATCATCTATATTTAGACACGCTAATTTTCACAATAATTAATGGTTAAAAACTGATTTTTATGCTTCAAAGAAGTTAACTTCATTTATAAAATTTACTGTTACTAGCTTGAAAAAGTGTAAGATCCACCAATGTACTTCCGATGAGTTGACATTTTGTTTTCTTCATTTACTTCCGGTTTTGACTAAATCCAACAAGGCATTCTCAAGATAATTCGTTTTTAATAACTTCTTTGAATAGACAAAACAATTTTACCACGAAGCAATTTGATTTATTTAGCAAAATCTTCTTAAGGAATGTTTTATAAACATTTTGTTATTACTCTACTGCACTGGGATAGTTTTAGTACAAGTGGTACGTGCATTCTAATGCTAGGAATGTAAACTATTGTAAGTTTTAAAAGAAATTTGTTTATTTCAAAATAAGAGGCATTCACTTATTCAAACTAAAGAACTTCAATATATAGCGATGTCACTTGGCAGGTGCACAGGTTATAGTACCCAAGCCACGTGCAGCGAGGCGAGACTAATCACGTCTTGCTAGCAGTGTTGGGAAATTCAAACTGATTTGAGAAGTCAAAAATGATTAATTTATACAAGCTACTCATGGGGATCTATTACGTGAAAAGGTGTGAACTTCAATTGACAGGCGTAATCTTTCTATTGCATACGCCATGTTTTTCTCTTTCACTTTCACTTTTGATTTCGATTAAACATGCATGTAAAAGTTAAACGTACCATGCGAATTCCGGAATTTCAACGACAAAAAAAACCCAAACATTTGGGTCGGCGATTAAATATAGGGTCGGTCGGGTAACCGTAAACAAACATAATTTTTTGTTAGGCCTAAGAATACAAAAATAGGTCTGCTAACAATGGGGCACAATTGGTATCCATGGGAATTCCAACAGATTGTTGGAAGACTTGATTTCCAAAAACTACATAGATGTTGTCTATCAGAAACTCAAGCATCTTTTTAATGTCAACTTCAGAGTACTTGTGTGTGCAATCAGAATGGCTTTTAACAAAATAGTTTTTTAGATTTCCAATGACAAGGTAAGCATTTTTACGACTTCCATTTTTATTGAAGAAACAACTGTTGATGATATCAAAAAGTCTAGATTTTAATTTGTCGTGGGGAATGGTTGTATAAAGCGTTGAAAAATCGTACGTTTTGATGCTATTGAAATAGTACACATAGGATCAGAATCTGCTAAATGAAATAAAAGATACCACAGAGTCTGCGTCATCTGTTTCATATTTGGTTATTTTACTGGAAAGGGACATTGATGGAACAGTAAACTAACAACAAAACTTAACGTGATAACTTTTGTCAACTTTCCTTTCTTATATAGCAATATATCTTCATCACCTGCTTTTGGAGTTTTTGTCTTTCAGTTGATTCGATACGCAAGGGCATGCTTTACGTATAAACAATTTCTAAACCGATGCAAGCTAGCTACTGACAAACAAGTTGATAAAACAGGACTATCAACAGTCTCGTTTGAAGTAATCTTTTCGTAAGTTCTATGGTCGATACAACGATCTTATCAGCAAATACAATCTTCCACTGGGTCGCACCCACTGGGTCGCATGCTGACATTTTTCATACCTATTGCTAGACAATACTTAATCACCTAGTTATCTACGTAGTCAGTTGTTGTTGTTTTTTTTTTATAAAAAAAAGGACAAGAAATTCCAATTAATGTTTGGATAAACAGTATGCATTCGGTTTATGTCATTCTTTACACAGGAAAACAAATTTCTACATTTTGTGTTAAATATTAAGATAAGATTTTTCGTTCGCTAAGCTTAGATATACCTTTTATAACCAATATATTACCAACTTTATTAAAAAAAAAATACCGATGTTTCAATTTGGGTATATTTCATTTACTCGATCGTAAACAATACATGTAATCATTACATTATGGGCCATGTTTTATTTGTTAACTCGCGCAAGTCAACTTGACATGATCCAACTCTCTGGAACAACCACCGTTATAATAATTATGATTATGATATCACAATCATTTTCCTCAAATAAATGCAGGTAAACGCGAGAAAAAAAAACAATTAAGAGTTCATACAGCCACTATAACTTTTATTTTAGAAAACGTTTTAGAACCTCCATAAGACGCTTGTAACATATATTATAAAAATGGAATATGTCAGGAGATAAAAGAAAAACAAACACATTAAGTAATAAAAAGGCATTTCAATCTATTACGGTAGAATTTATGCTACGAATGATTATACGTACGAGTTATTGTAACTCTTTTGTGTTGGAGAATTTTGAACGTGCGAGGGTGGCAGGGGATAGTTTTGAACGAAAGACCCGGAGTTTCGAACGAAAGACCCGGTCAAAATTTTGAAAAAAAAGGGAGAACCTGAGGTTTGGCTGGTTATTTGAGGGGTAGAAATTGCTAGAATATTTATTGCATTCATTTTGTGGATAGAGGAGCTCATGTCAATTTCATTGATATGTGACACTTTAAGGGTCCTCAACACACCTGGGAAAAGTTCTGCATACAAGTCCATTCTTCTAAATTACTTAAAGATATGGACTTTTAGCATGTGTTCGACTTGAAAATGACCAAAAAATATTTTCAATTTTGGATGAAAAATCAACTTATTAATAAATTTTACCGCTGTTCATGAAAATAAAAGTCCCTGCTGTATTCGAACTCGGGATCTGCGGGTTGGTAGACCGAAGAAACACCCATTGCGCCACAGAGATAGACAACAAATTTTGGCGATATAAACTATTTGATAATGCGCTAAAATCGCCATGTTGTGACGTACTGTCATAAAAAGTAGAAGTCACGGGGTGTCGAGGATCCTGAAAATGCGAAACTGTGGCCAAAATTTTCACATTCGGTTTTGTGCTTGAAAAGTAGGGTGGGTTCAGGACACGAAATGTCACTCGAAATGAAGGTGGTTGACCCCGCATCAATTGGTGATTATTTGCATGGGTATACATTAAGCTGCCAATCCTATGTTAGTTTATGGCAGTTGCTCGGGACTGGAGCGTGGTGCTGGACCCGTGAAAATTTGAAAAAAAGGGCCAATTTTTCAGAAAATTTTGAGACCGTCCCTGGCTATTCTATAAAGTGCTATATGTAAGTTGTACTTGTGTTATTCTGAAATGTTTAAAGGGACCATGTGTCCACTGCATGTAAACCAATTTTAGCAAATTTAAGAATCCACTGAAAAAATAAATCACACATATGAGCACTATCTGCTTCACATTTCCTCGACCAAAAAAACTATTCCCTGCCACCGAGTGCGAAAGTGAAAGATGCATGTGTTCCTTTGCTTATAAGTGGGCGCAATGAGGTATGTAGAGATATGTGTAAACATAAAATATTGCTATAATTTAATTTAGTAACGTTTATAAATATTAATGCACTGTATTAGTTATATGCTTTGTTTAATTACAGTTTCACGTATTGAAGGAATGCGAGGTGACGAGAACGTGCGTGTGTGTTGAACATTGTGAAAATATTGCGTTGTGACTGCGTTGTTAAATAAACCTTCATACAGTATGAACTCCGCTCCTTTATTTAATAATATTCGTCAGGAACACATCCCTACCGAAACATAATCTAAATAGGCAACTTGTTACACAATAAGTAAATTCAAACATTTTCACAAAAGCTAAACTTTTTGGACATTTAATTTGTACATCTTGCTCATAACGCTCAAAATACAGTATTCTACGTAAACAGAACCAAACGGCTTCACACAGCCGGTCCTCAAACTATCACAAATTTCAAATCACAAAACGTTTGAGCTCTTGTTCAATCATAAATAATCTGATACACTGTCGGTAAAGCCATTCTGTTAATTTATAAATGAAAAAGGTCCACTTCCGGAGGTTTTCTGACCCATTGACCGTACCCGTTTTCATCCATAACCGATTCGAACACTCCCTTTGCAGCTGCGTATTCCGTTGCTATATCTTTTGTCTCACGATAGGTCCTATAACCAATATTTTGCTCAATCCGAGAGTAGGATAGAAACAGCGATCTTTTGCAGAGTCGGGATGGTGTATTTCTACAAAAGATTTCAATTATTTGAGATCTATAAAAATGTAGGACATGTTTGACTATATTTCCATTTTAAAACCCCCTTGATATCATGTTTTTTAATTTATTTTGCATTTTTTCCCGCCCCATGACGTAATGTAAATTTACTTCGTATATTGGGCCCCAAGAGATATGTGCCAAGGTTTGATGGGACGCCATCTCTATCTCAATCTAATTAAAATTAGACGTTCTGAATCCGCTACCACTTCTCGAACATCTAACAACATCCCATGCAGGGTCACGTCAGTGTGACCTTTCAAATATGAATAAACATTTCAGAATTATCCAATCAGATTCGTGTTTCTAAAATCAACTCGGTTGAAGTTTCAAATCGGCGTCCGAAGAAGTGCTTTAGTTATTCAACGTTAAAAAGCTTAAAAAAGAACAAGAAGAGATATTGGGGTGCATTTTGGACGACATTTCTGAAGCATTTCCTACAAACGCCAGCGTTACACCCTTCGAGATCGAGATCCGATCTTTCGGTTACTTTCGGCCGTATACAATCTATCCTTTCTGTGTTCAGTTTTAGTTTATTTTGATAGAACTTGTGAATTATATCAGTCCCATCAGCTGTCTTTTCGTATTGGACAAACGAAAATCCACATATAATGCAGGCATCTCATAAAACACAAGTTTTCCTCGTTGTCATGGGCTGTGCCATTTTTGTTTTTCTTTCGCTTTTAACACCTCAGTCATGTCGATAAAAAAAGCAGAGGAGTTCTGAGCCCTCAGCAAAAGAGTCGGAGTCGTGATTTCATTGGTTAACTGAAAGGTCACACTGACGTGACCCTGCATGGGATGTTGTTAGATGTTTGAGAAGCGGTAGCGGATTCAGAACGTCTAATTTTAACTAGATTGTCTCTATCTGTTCTAAATGTATATGTAACCTTGCACATTAAAAAATATATACAATGCATAATACATATATTTATAATTCACGTGATCTACCGTGTCGTCACCCCGCGTGTCCCATCCGTCACCTCTACGCCATTATCCGCCATGTTCCAGTTGATGCTGAGTGGACTGGATCTGTCCACGGTACGGGTGTCGGTAGCCCGGGTCACACAGCCCAGGTCTGGGTGCTGGGCCCTGTATCCCTGGGGTAGACCTGTCAGACGCTGGCCCTCACGATCTACTCGACAACACATCGCACGTGACATGTGTCCGTTACTGAATAACATTCCTAGAGATATCCAGATCAGTGAAAATTACAACGATATAGCGTAACTTCATGAACAAGCTACTAAACCCGTGGTTTCGAGCATAATTATATCTTTCCCCGCCAATAAAGCCAATGTTGATTTAAATTGACAAGAAGCTTAGCTTAAATTAAACAGAACAAAAGTACCACCAAAAAAACCCGCATAACGGAAAAGGAAAATGTGAATGAAACAAAGATTGGACAACCAACCCCAAACAAAAAGCTTAAGAATAAATTGGAAAATATTATTAAAAATGTGCATAACGTAATAAGTGTTTGTTGCATACCAAGTGTGATAGAAGAAAGATAAATCGGTTCCAAGAATTGCGACAAGAGCGCTCCCTGTAATCCGAGAACGTTCCAACGACAGATCTTGTCACTACACGACATAGTGCGCAGGCGCTGTCCGCGGCGGATGCCGTCCAGTGTCTGGGGGATGTCGGCTGTAGGTATCGTTCCCTCACCTGTCGCATACAAATACATGTCCATGTCATGTTTTGATTTGATTTAGAGTTAGTGAAAATCCATTCATTCTTTTAAAGATCTTTGAAATTACAGGTTGCAAACGTAGGCAGAAAAATAGCTAGATATCCCCACCGTTCTCAACTTTTGATCTAAGAAGACCGTGTTGCCGGTTTCTGAATATTGGTGCGTGTTCTCTGCCAGTATTTTCAGGATCTGCACTGTGGTAAGTTTGAAAAAATTGACTATTACAGCCTCGAGTTAATATATCATAAATCATACATGAGAATTCCATTACAGCGAAAACTTCTTCGATATTAAATGGAATTTTAAATATAGAACAAGTCCCCCGTTACTATCTGTGTATAAATAACAGGTGAGTACTTACCGCGTAAAGACTGCCCCATCACCACACGGGGCCGTGGAGATATAGAGATGGAAAGAGAGGTGAGACATAACTTTCAATGTCCTGGATGAAGTTTCCATCAGTATCTTGCTGCCCCTTTGTGTTCGAGCACGATATATTTCTTCGCACATGTACCTATGTTCCAGAGAAATTAATCATATATTAAAACTGGGGAGTTTAGATGGCTAAAAGTACATTCTACAGATGAAGTTCACGTCCGTGTATTACAGTCATACTACATGTAGTAACAGCAACAAAGACTGTATATTTCCTGTATTTCTACACAACTGCCAAACATTCTACCTTTTAAAGCCTCTTTTAGCAATGATTTCGGCATGAGAATCGTTCAGGACGGTGCCTTCTACACAAAGATGGTCTCCCGTGATACAGCGGTTTCCTAATCAGAGGAAGATTGGATTGCATAAATTTTGATTTAGGGAGCTGCCTCGTCAACATATAATGTCTAAATATCTTTGCAATTTATAAATTTTTTATAAAGGAAAAATTGATTAAGAAATATATTAAATGTTCAAATGCTTTTAAATTTCATATCCTTTCCCCCAATCTCTCTATACAAAACTCTTCTTCCCGAGAAGATATATATAGTCTAAAATTGAATCGTTCCTCTTAAAATAATGAATACCTATTTCCTCCTCACAGAACTTAAGTTTTTGCAGAGGTGAAGACAGTTCAGAAACTTTCATCTGGTTTAGACTACAACAAAATTTAAATTTATCTTATGACATAGGTCACGTAACCATGGATACCTGTCCCTAAACTGACCACCGTGAGCTCATCCTCATTATCATCGTATAACAGGATGGAGGCCAGCACCTTCCGCCCAGACAAGTCCTCGTTTTCTTTAGCCACTAATCTTCTGAATTTCGTCAATGTCTCCACGGCTATCCTGTCATCCCAAGTCTGTATAGTGTGCGGCATCTCTTCGGTTACTCTCTAAAATATACAAATGAATCATTCTTAGAAGTACAGATGGATTTTTTTATTGTTAGTGATGGCCCAAAAATAAATAAAAACAAAGTGCTGAAAACTTGCGATATTGTCAAGGTGCAGTTTCCGAAAAGTTCAAATATATATGTTATATGATTGACAATTGGAGTTGCTGAAAGAGTTTATAACTTCTTTTGTATTGGTGCTTATTACCTGCCATGTAATATATTTTACCCTCATAACAATATCATATCAGAAAACGTAATAATTTCATTGAATGAACTTTACAATATTTGAATCTCGTATCAGAATAGAATGATTTTATCACTATCTCTTAGGATATCAACGTTATATGTTAAGTAAATAATAGTTCAAAAGTAAACTTATACTATACTTTCTTTTTTTAAACATATTTTTAAATTTATATTAACCTAAAAAATGTTTACAAAACATAATCACCTGTGAAGACTTCAGGTCGTATTTCCCCATTTTCTTGAGATGTCTCAGAGCTTCTGCTGTTGCGCGATTTTTGGTCTCATTTAAATTTTTCCCAGTGACGGATTTGAATTTCTGTTTGCCAAGACAGGCAGCCATATAGAACCTGATTGAAACAAAGCGGAAAATTTTTACAAAGTCGGTACAACATACATTTATGAATACATTTATTTGAATAAATCGAATACTGTTATTTATTTTGACATTAGTATTGTATGTTTTTGAAATCGAAAGTTAAAACTCACGTTAAATCATGTGGCGGTCCTCTACGTGGTGACGTTTCAATGACATCACATGTTAAGTGCTGTGACTGCGCATGCTCGTTAAACATCTGAAGAGGATTTCTTCCAGGTGGGCAGATGTCACTGAAGTCGTCGCACCTTGGACTGCTGCCACTGGCTCCTTTAGAACTTCGGTACTTCTTAAATAAACGGAACACATGGTTTTGATATATATTACATAATCATCAAAAATTCAAGGCGCCATTAATCTTGCCACAGTTGGTAAAATACAATGATTGCAATATGAAATCATGTTGAACGTTGCTTTTGGTAGATATACAGAGATGTCTCACTGGTTTGTGTATTTTTCTTTCACGCTGGAGCTGTAGAAGTGCGATGTTTGCAGCCTTTTTGCGTCCCTCCTTTTTGTTTCCGTGTTCAATCATCCGGAACTTTCGATCACCAAGTTTAGCATACATCCGGAAACTGAAGAATAAGTGTTGGTAACAAAATCAAAACTATTTCAAGCACAGTTATATGATTGGCTTTTATTATAAATAGTCTGCATTTGCTCATTATTTGATCGCGTTTTGGTGAATGTTACTCACGTGGGACAGTGTGCCGGTCCAGTTTGTGAAGCTTGCTCGATCGTTGCTGTAAGTCCCAGAGACTGTGCATGCTCCATTAAAGCACTAACTGGGTCTTTATCTGGAATCGCCAACGTCTCCTCAGCATCTTGACAGCCCTATCCAATGATACGTAAAATTATTGTTGGATTTATCGTTCAATTTTTATTTTTACAAAAATCGCTTTGTTAATTTAAGACTGTAGTCTGTCCATTGTTAATTGTTTGTTCGTGTGTTTGTTTGTGATGTACCTGAGCGGTGGCCGTCTCCAGTCTCAGGGCCATGTCTGCTGCCTTGGTCTGGGCCTCTTTCTTGTTCGGACCTTCCGCCTGACAGATGAGTCTGTCTCCAAGACGCGCGTACGCTATGAACCTTTTCATTAGCAAAATAAGTTATTTCAAAAGTCATAGTGGAAGATGGTTTACTAATTCTTTAAATATTCGTTGATATCAATTTAGTTTTTAATTTCATATATTGTAACGGAATTATTTTTGCAAAGTTCATCATTCAAATCTATAGACATGTATATATCTTCTGCGCATCAATAAAGATATACTTTGTATATGTATCTTAATATGTATGTGTATTACGTTGATTTTTTTTTGTCAACATGAAGTTTATCATACATTGTTTATTTCAAATTACAGTAAATAAAAACTTATCATAAAGTTCTTTTGATACAGTTTCCCAAGCTTCATTACAGATTTTAAACAAGAATAATTTGTTTTTTAAAATCCAATTCTTAGTAATTGTGGTGATCAGTTTAATATATATAAAAAATGGCAAAGTTTTTCATTTTATTGTATTGGTTTTAGCGCTGAAATCGAGTGCCCGACACTATTACATAATATAAATCAATTAGATAGCAATTTTGACGTGAATATTCTACACTATATAAATAGTGCCTGCTTGGGAGGGTACCAGTTGAAATTGACACCCCGAGAAAACCATTGTCAACCGACGCGAAGCGGAGGTTGGCAATGGTTTTCGAGGGGTGTCAATTTCAAATGGTACCCTCCCAAACAGACACTATTTATTTTATTATACTGAATGTCTTAATTCTAGAGAAAATTTTACTGCTTTTATATAGAAAAGACTTGAGTTCTACGGCGAACCGTACGCGCATAATTTACGCGCATGTAACAATTCGTTCTATCGGCCCGTTGCCAAGTGTGTTGCTAACGCTGGGGGTAAGAGAACGGATTGTCAACTGCGTCTAAACCAATCAGATTTTAGTATTTAACATGAAAGTATAATAAAACAATATGTAAACTTTATTACATCGGGTTTCCGGATGACAGCGGACGTCCTGTCTTCTCTTGACAGTCAAGTGTTGGCTTCTTTCCAATTTTCTGGCCATATTCCATGAACGCACTTATGGCGTTCTTCTGTAGACCTCCGTTAGCTAAAAAAGATTTTGCAAGTCATTGGAATAGCACTAGTATCGATTCCAGAATTTCTGCTTAAGTACATCTTCAATGTCCTAGTTTAAAGTTTTTGGGTTTTTTTCCCTTTCCATGCAAGTAATATAAAAAATAATGGGAATATGGATAAGGTGAAATATATTCTATATAAGCGATTTTACCATATATAAAATCTAAAGTGTATAAACAAGTTAAGCTATACTTAGTATTGACAATACAAAAGAAGTCAATAATTCAGGTAAATTCCTGTACCAAGCTGTGAAATTAAGAAGTTTTCATTGCAGTATCATAATGTCAAATTTTACTCGTATAATGTTTTGTCAAATATACATCGTGATATTAATATAATTCTGTTTCACCGGTTATAATTTATGGAATGTTAATCTATACATTGTATATCATGTTATTTGTACATGTATTCTGACGAGTTGTACAACTTCAGATAAAATAAATTGAATTGAATCACCTTGTTTGTAACCTTGTTTGTAACGAAATGATCATCTTGTTGCATTGTATGGCGAAACATCGTACTCATTATTCATATACAAAACACTAATTAACAGGTTATATGTTTATACCTTCTCAAAAATTGAGCCTATTCGGTTTTCGTTGCAATGCATTATTTAGAACCTTATGATTCACTCAAAATAAACGCAAGTTGTCTGATTAATGATTCTGATCACAGAAGATACCCAGACGACTGTCATGTTGTAAAATTTTGAATTTACCGGGTGGCAAATACAAAATTTACAAAATTGTCAATTCTTGCCATTTTATTATTTCAAACTATTGTTCTTTGAATTGCACCCAAAATTGTGATGAGGAAATTACATCTATGGGATAAATTGCAAATCTATATATGCGCCAACTTTCTATTTCATGAAACCGGAAGTATTGGCCATTTTCCACTGTTTGTTTTCTATAAATCATTCAAAAGGCAAGTTTTTTATTCATTGAATTTGACCCCAATTACTTTTATCAGTTCGTCTGCTAGAATGTTTACTAAGTATATTTACCAATAAAAATAGCTGTCATGCCGTGTCATCTCAACGCTTCAAACTTTCTCGAATTTCATACCATAATAAGGACTGCATTTATATATACAACAATGTCTTGAAATATTGCTGCGTATTTCATTTAAACAATTCAAAAGTTTTCAAACGGATAAAGTAATCGTGAGAGAAATAAAAGGGGAAAATTCAAGTTGATTTTTCAATACATGTCTGTATAATCTTGAATTAGTCCTTATTTTCATCAGGGAATTTAATTTCACTACGTCTGATCTTTTCAACTAACGATTTTCGTCAGATCCACGTTCTTTGGGTTTTGGGTTTTTTTTTTTTTTTAGTTTTTTAAGGGGTGTTTTTTTCTCCTGAGACTGCCAGTCTTTTAAAAGTAAGGAAGTTAAGATTGAAGAACAGCGATACATTTGAATATTATGAGTGGTTTATTGAACCTAGATTCCATAGATTACGGAAGCTGTAAGATTACGGAAGTTGTAAGATTTAATTTACAATTAGTTTCCTTGTATTCTGCTAGATTCATGTATGTCCTGACATTTTCGCGATATTAAAAATTATTACTAAGTAACTTAGTACCGGTTCCTTGTCATCAACAGCTTTTGCCACTCATTTAAATTCTCTGATGCTCACACATACTAACAGTTTGCTTCTTGAACATACATGTATGTAAACAAATAGCAGATTACGACAATCCTATCTCCATGCACTTCCTCAAGAATTCCTCAACCCCCATTCTAAACTCTTACACACTTACCATAGATACGCACTTGTACTCAAAGTATAAAGCTCATAGTTATAGAGAGACTTATATCAAAAACAATTAAATATGTATTTTGAAAAAAAATTGAAGATAATAAATATTCATTATATTCAGTAACCACTTATACATAAAAAAATTAAAGTTATGATGCATGATACCCTGCTAGTATCCTACTGCAATCAATATAGGAATCGAAGATAGTAATTTTGATGAAAAATAAATTTACATTTATTGCTGCAGATATGCCATTTTATGGATAAAAATCTTTACCGTTAATCAAACTTGTATTTTTTTCACGAAGTTTTCTAAGAAAAAATTGAAAAGATACAGTTACTATAGATATAGTTATAATTTAAGATTACCAATTACTGTTGTTATGATCTTAGTGGGAGTTCTTAAACAAAGTTATTAACAAGTAATTACTTTACCCATACTAATTCTTCTCCTTTTCATTTAATTTTTGACCTCTCAAGTGCTATATATACCGAGAGTACATCTATGATGACGTATGAACAAAAATATCCAACAATTTCATTGGTTAAAAGTACTTGGCATCGGTTTGGAACCTAATTTTCTGAAAATATGTCGGTGCTCATTTGAAATCGCCATTCCGGGTGTTATCATTCGGAAGTTCTTAGATCCTCCTTCTTTCTCTTTCTCACTCTCCAACGAATTTTATTTAAAAATACACATAATAACACATTAAATTGCGGAAATTTTATCTGTTACATCATTAATGTTGAAAAAAATAGAATCTTGGTTTTGATTTTCATTTCTTTATTTTGTTTGTGTATGTGTTTGTGGTGTAACAGGTGGTATTAAATTTAGCATTTATATCAATGGTCGATTCAAGAAATTCCTTCTTTGTGCTGTGCATGTGGTATTTGGGGTCTACGCCTTAGGTGTACAAACTTGGATTCAACGACAGAAAATATGTTGCAATTCATGCATATATCATCATGATCATAGTCACCTGGGACGAGATATTAGGACTTATACGCTGATCAGATATAAAATGACCTGTATTGTATACATGTTTGTTTGTTTTATCCGTGATAGCCTATCATCAACATATGCATATTACACAGATAGGATATCTTCCCACCGACAGAGTTGCGGAAAAAACTTAAACAATACAAGGAATTTTTAACGATTCACGTAACATAGACATTACTTATAAAATATTGAAGGATCATTTAAAATTCGTATATATTCTAATTTTTTGAACGATCATTATATTTCTATCATTTGTTCAACGAGGGTTTTTTTCCATTCCAATTTACTTATCTATTCCAAAATTGAGAAAGTAATGCATAAATATAAACATACATGTACTTGAACCTTTAAGTTTTATTCTCATTGTAAGCATGCTCCTTTCCTATAATTGAGATTAAAGCCCATTATAAAAGGAAAATGAAAGCAAAACGAAAACAGTACGAATCCGATCCATTCTTACCCACCCACCCCCCCCCCCCAAAAAAAAATAATAAAAAGTCTGCAGAGATAAAATTGTCTCTCTCTCTCTCTCTCTCTCTCTCTCTCTCTCTCTCTCACACACACACACACACGCCCACATTTAAATTAAATGCACTTGCATTATCAGGTGTACGGTGTATACAGACTACAGATAAGATAGGATGGGTAACCTCACCTTGCATTACTTTCGTTTTTATTTCCACGACCCGACGATCATCAGTTTATTCCTTGTTCCTTGTGACTTCCCTAACTTTCCGTGAACGTGTAGGCTCACTATATTCATGACTATAAATGAAGATTAATTCAGAGCTTCGTATGCAAGCCCCAAAGTATGACATATTATAAGTTTATTTGTACATGAAGCTTGATCCATTAACATAATTTGTTTTCACTGATTTAAAACCAAGTAAATATATTCATGATAATTCATACATGTATATTCACTGACAAAAATAAGTTTGAGAAAAAAATCCGGAATCTGTGAGTTTACTCAGAAGTCTAACATTAGTGAGCGTTTGTCAATTTCTTGTGGTACAAAACACACATGTGTCAAACATGGATGTTCATGTTGTGGCAGCTATAGACGGGTTTACAAGTATTTATTCAAATCTGAATAGTGAACAATCTCTTGAATTTTTAAACTGGGTGAAAGAAAATGTAAACGGTGAGGTCACCCTTCTCTCTATATGTATCATTTATATTGATTTAGATTACAAATCTCAGAGGAAGAGGATTTGACTTTATGGATTATAAATTATATTGGACTGTCATCGCTGAATTTTGTTAATTACTGCATGGATAATCAGCCTTTGGTCTTTGACACATAACTATATCTGTTCTTAAAAAAATAATAGACAAGCACACAATGTAGTACATGAAGTTTTAAACTCATGAGAAACAAATTAATATGTCCTTTTTTAAATTTGATGAACCGTTCTCATAAATTCCATTGATTTTCTATTGAAACAGACCTCATCGATAAACAGATAAAATCCACAGGCCATAACAGTGATGTTGTGTTGGAGTCAATTCGAGAAGATGTTCGCTCTCTTCTCCCGCTGAATGGAGTCACAGAGACAGAGAAAATATGCACTCCTTCTGTGGGTCCAGTGAGTAACTAGTCTGAAATAACTGACGTTTCCCTGGCTTTTTTTAATGATTTTGATATTTTACATGCCAGGAAAACGTCAGAACCGGTGCCAATATGAAAACTGGAAATTCACCGCCTCCAACTGGATCGAGGCAGCATTCTTGGCTCGATTTTAAATATTTACGAGTTGAATCAAATGTTACACTCACAACTAATTAATAAAACTATGATTTTACTGCTTACTAATATCGCTTATATGGGTCCCTTCATCCCATAAACAAGCTGTTGAACACATTCTATGGAACTGTTGAGATTTGTTTTGATTTCATGCATTTTTCAAATCTCGCGAGAAAATAGGTCAACAACACTATTGTTTATCAGTGTGATTATCAAAATGTGCAGTAAAATTATATTTTAAGCTGTATTATTGAGTTTAAACATATATCTATTCAAAATCGAGCCTAGAATGCCGCTTCCAGTTGGAGGTGGTGAATTTCCAGTTTTCGTAATGGCGCCGGTTCTGACGTTTTCCTGGCATGTAAAATATCAAAATCGTTAAAAAAGCCAGGAAAACCTCAGATATTTCGGACTACTGAGTAACACGCCTAAGATATATGATAAAGAGAAAGGAAATGTAAGAATGCATTGTTAAGTTGATCTCAGCAAGATTTGTTAAGCCACAAAAATTTTGACTTAGAGGTCTCTTCCAAAAAAGTTTTTAGTCTGGATGAATCTTGCTGAGATTATGAAGAGTCTGTGTAGTAATGTAGGTAAAGAGAGAGATTTGTTCTCCTGCTGTAGAACTTATCCTTAACCTTTCTCTTTATGAAATTCAATGAACCTAAGGATAAAGGTCAGAGATTTTCAAAGAAAGAGTAAAATTTCTGAGGTGCAAGGTCAGATCCATATTGTTACATTACATTGTATTTACTGTTCAATGTGACTGTGATTAAGAAAATATACAGTTATTGATAATTAACACATTTATTATTCATTTAAACCTTTCATATTCATGTCTTTTTACTCATTTTTAAGAAAAAATATTGTTTAAATTAAAAAACACTTTCTACATAGAAAATAGAATCTAAATACACAACTATTATGTATGAAAAAAATAGTATCGATATCAAGCTTCTGTGCTTCACAAGTATGTTGATCCTTTGTACTATAGAATTCAAATATGTCAACTATAAATGAAAGGGTTAAATAAAGTTCATATCTTATATAATAGTTATCATTATGAAATACCCGATTGCTGGTTTTTCAGAATGCAGATTGTGATAGTCTCACAACCGAACATATAGATGCCTTCTGTTTTAATGATGATGACATCGATGACTTGTGTGATGAAGGACAGATGAGCAGAAACTACTGCACAGACTGCGGGTCTAGAAATGTCCGACCTTTAAGTATGCCTAACTATAAGACTTTACACAAAGATTTAACTTGTGGTTGGCTTACATATCGATTTGAAATCAGCCATAATTACATTATTAAATGAAAACTATTTATTAGCCCAACCTATAAATTTTTAATCGCAGTCAAAAATTATGGTAATACTATGTTTAATGTCACCTTCAAAATCTAAAAGGGAGATTAAAAAAAAGAATATTTCAAAAAACTTATTGTCATTTATTTGAATTTTTACGAATTAAAAATTCAATGAGTATTCATTTTACATTAAAAATATATAGCTAGATGTTTAATGATATGTTCATTAAGTTATAAAGACAGTCAAGGGAGAGGATCAATCTATATAATCCAAAATGTGCCTTAAATATTTGATACATTGTATTTCAAAAGACTGCATTTTTGTTTAAGTAGCTAAAAGCAAAACAAGACAGAAAGGAGAATGTATATAATAAGAGTGGTTTGTTTTTCTATTTGACAATTTCTCCAACCTAATGTGTGTGGATATTAAATTTAACAATAGAATTAATTTTAAACAGCCTAAATTTAAAACTGAAAATCGGATTCTCTTGACTATATTTATTTACAGTTCATTAAAAAAAATAATTCTTAGCAAGGAGAGCAATTTGAAAAGGGTTTAAATCCAGCTAAATTGTAAACATGATGTTTAAACAGACTGAAGATGGAAAATGTATTGATAAGTTATAATGAGGAACAAATTATCTACAATATATCCCTTGTTTATTTAAACAATAAAATGCTTTCTTTGGTTCTTGATCGTGTACATTTTTGCCCTGTTTGTTTCTCTAGAGCTATGAATCACAATCAGTTTTCCTAAGATATAGAGGAGAAATAACTGTAGATGTAAATATATGAAAATGAATGCTGGGATTGTTGTCTATGCTATAAATGTAATTATGGCTGATACTTTGGTATGTTTGTAGACCTGTGATGGATTGATTTTCTTGTTCTTTCAGCCTTTATAACTCACTCGGCCTCAGTGAAGGAGATAAAGTATATGTTCCGACACCTGCTGGGGGGCCTCAGGGGGAAATCAGTGGTGGATGTGGGGTCCAGAACGGGGGCCATTCTTTATGGGGTATGTTCAATATGAGAGTTATTTACATTTGTTGGTATTTTATTGTCATAAAGATTTGATCTTAGCTGAATCAGTCCACAACATATTATATGTACCTCTGTTTTATAATTTTATGTTTGATAACACAGTGTGATTATCCTTACATCAGCAGTATTTTTATGATTTTATAGTTTTCTATCACAGTCTTTTGATAAATTTACATATGACCATCTTTATTCAACATTCTCTCCACTAGGCATACTTGATGAGTGAGGCAAGCTGTATAGTGGGGGTAGAAATAGATTCCACATTTTGTCAAGTCCAGAACCAAATAATAACAAAGTACAACCTACAAGACAGAGTTCAGGTAAAAGTTACATATGTATCTGGTTTTTAAAGGTAATACTGCACCAATCAACACCTGTACAGGTCAGGTCAACACCTGTCAAGGCCAGCATCTGTAAAGGCCATATATTACAGGTCAACATCTGTATAGGTGATAATGTACAGGTCAACATCTGTACAGGTAATATTGTACAGGTCAGCATCTGTACAGGTAATATTGTACAGGTCAACATCTGTACAGGTAATATTGTACAGGTTAACATCTGTACAGGCAATATTGTAATAGTGATATTGTAAAGATCAACATCTGTATAGGTAATATTGTACAGGTCAACATCTGTATTGGCGATCTTGTACAGGTTAACATCTGTACAGGTCAACATCTGTACAGGAAATATTGTACAGGTCAACATCTGTACAGGTAATATTAGGTCAACATCTATAAAGATAATATATGTCAACATCTGTACAGGTAATATTGTACTTGTCAACATCTGTACAGGTAATATTGTACAGGTCAACATCTGTACAGGTGATATTGTGCAGGTCAACATCTGTACAGGTAATATTGTACAGTTTAATTTTGTACAGGATAACATCTGTATAGGTGATATTGTACAGGATAACATCTGTATAGGTGATATTGTACAGGTCAACATCTGTACAGGTAATATTGTACAGATTAACATCTGTACAGGTAATATTGTACAGGTCAACATCTGTACTGGTAATATTGTACAGGTCAACATCTGTACAGGTAATATTGTACAGATCAACATCTGTACAGGTAATATTGTACAGGTCAACATCTGTACAGGTAATATTATACAGGTCAACATCTGTACAGGTAATATTGTACAGGTCAACATCTGTACAGGTAATATTGTGCAGGTCAACATCTGTACAGGTAATATTGTACAGTTTAATTTTGTACAGGATAACATCTGTATAGGTGATATTGTACAGGATAACATCTGTATAGGTGATATTGTACAGGTCAACATCTGTACAGGTAATATTGTACAGATTAACATCTGTACAGGTAATATTGTACAGGTCAACATCTGTACTGGTAATATTGTACAGGTCAACATCTGTACAGGTAATATTGTACAGATCAACATCTGTACAGGTAATATTGTACAGGTCAACATCTGTACAGGTAATATTATACAGGTCAACATCTGTACAGGTAATATTGTACAGGTCAACATCTGTACAGGTAATATTGTACAGGTAATATTGTACAGGTTAACATTTGTACAGGCGATATTGTAAAGGTCAACAACTCTACGGGTCAACAATATTTTTAAGGTCAATATTTGTTCAATTAATATCTTGGCAGACAAACCACTGTTAAGTTAACAAATGATTAGTAGTTCAGTGGGAATTTGAACTGGCAAGATATTGAAATTAAGTATAAAATGTGTACAAATATGTTAATCTGTAAAGGTTACGTCTGTACAGGTAAAATGTGTTGATACTTTTGTTTTTAATATGTATTACCTGAATTGGTTTCAAATGAAGAGTATGAATCAGTGTGAAACTGTTTTGATAACAGAATATTGGGTTTTTAGGTGTACCAGAAAGACATACAGCAATGTGGACAACTCATCCAACAAGGTTAGAGAAGTATGCTGTTCTGCTGTTATTTTGCAGTGAATCTTGAAACAAAGTACCTGTATATCAGGAGAAAAAGATGTTGGTTTGCTCATACTACATTGTATCTAGAAGGAATCTGCGATTATCAAGATACATTTTAAAAGAAATTGTACTCTCTCAGAAAGCTCTGTAGAAACTTTTAGGAAATGAAATTCTTTAACAAGGCTATGTGCATGCGCGTATCTAGAGGGGGGGGGGGGGGGGGTCAGAGGGGTCCTGACCCCCCTGGAAAATGAAAATTTATTAAATTTACATAGTAAAATTATTGCAAATATGCCTCGGACCCCCCCCCCCGGGAACCGGGAAACCCAATTATCCTTCGGACCCCCCCCTCCCCCCCCCCCCCCCCCCCCCCCCGAAAAAATATCTGGATCCGCGCATGATGTGGTTGATTTGGGGTACCAGTAAATACAAAAAGAAGGATTATATATCTTTTACACATGATTTTAAAATTGTGCAACTCCTTAAAATCTGAAATACTGAAAAACTTAACTAACTACTCAATTTACTCAGAATAAATTCTTTACATTACTGGCACAGCAAAGCTGATATACATGTGTACACCAATTGGAAAGTATATGAGCTGGTTGCATTGTGCTTAATACTTACATTAATTTTGCTTTGTTTGACAGCTGATGTCCTGATTCTTAACAATGTGTTTGAATTCTTCATGCCACTGGACACACAAAAAAGGTAAAAAAAAATTGTTTATCACCAATATTTCGTATGTATTGGTTTTTATTTGTTCTCTCTCTTTCTCTCTCTCTCTCTCTCTCAAATAATTATATTTATCGTTAGTTACTTGCTGAGCATTTTCGGATAAATGAAGTGATTACTGATAAAGTGGCCTTTGGGTAACTTACCAGAAATCATGATATACATGTAGGATCTCTCATTCGTCGTGATGGTACATGTATATGATAACACAAAATGACATTGATTAACATCATATATCATCACATATCAAGAGAAATTCTTTTCACCACATGTTTAAACTCTCTTTTCTATGGGATAATCCTTTTTCGATAGCCTTTTAGATGTTAGAGATCCCATAGGTAATGTCATTTCATCAGTAATGCATAAAAAAAAGTGTGATGTCACCGCAGTTCAGTAGAAAACAAATTTTAAACACCCTCTTCATGTTAATGCAACCATGTAATGAAGAATTTTTTAGAACAATTTCTTTTGTCTGCATTATATCAGCTAGACTAAGCTAGGAAAGTTTTTGTGTTTTTCAGTATATGGAACTTTCTGTACCAGAATGTGAGGAAGAAGGGCTGCTTGATTGTGACTGTACCCAGTATACAGGGGTCTCTGGATGCTATAGAGGTATGCTTTATTGTGACTGTACCCAGTATACAGGAGTCTCTGGATGCTATAGAGGTATGCTTTATTGTGAATGTACCCAGTATACAGGGGTCTCTGGATGCTATAGAGGTATGCTTTATTGTGACTGTACCCAGTATACAGGAGTCTCTGGATGCTATAGAGGTATGCTTGATTGTGACTGTACCCAGTATACAGGAGTCTCTGGATGCTATAGAGGTATGCTTGATTGTGACTGTACCCAGTATACAGGGGTCTCTGGATGCTATAGAGGTATGCTTGATTGTGACTGTACCCAGTATACAGGGGTCTCTGGATGCTATAGAGGTATGCTTGATTGTGACTGTACCCAGTATACAGGGGTCTCTGGATGCTATAGAGATATGCTTGATTGTGACTGTACCCAGTATACAGGGGTCTCTGGATGCTATAGAGGTATGCTTTATTGTGACTGTACCCAGTATACAGGAGTCTCTGGATGCTATAGAGGTATGCTTTATTGTGACTGTACCCAGTATACAGGGGTCTCTGGATGCTATAGAGGTATGCTTTATTGTGACTGTACCCAGTATACAGGGGTCTCTGGATGCTATAGAGGTATGGATCTAACCTGTTGTCACAGCCAGTAGAAAAGAAGTTTTTCTATAAAGTACCTAAATGCTATACTAAGATATATATCTGAACTGCTCTGTCATATCCTGTAGAAGCTTGGTGGCAGGGTGAGGGAGGGTTCTATTAATAGATGGAAGTGGCTTTTTTGTCATTTGAATTAGATATAATTAAATGTATAGTATTTGAAATGGATATTCATGCATAGTATAAAAATCATAAAATGTTTCAAAATCAGATGTTACTTGCTTTTTACCTTTATGTGAATGAATCTGATACTTGATTGAAATAATCTACGCAAAGCAGACATATTTTGAACTTAATTTATCAATGAATTTTTTCGTCACGGATGGGATTTCTGCTCAAGTCAATTACACGTAACAGATTGCAGCATATGTTTTTACTATTCAATATTTACACAAATCTGCATGTAGTTTATCCTTTATTTTCTTTATAGCTGCCATTAGACCTGGGTACCTGGTTACAAGAGATTCCGACAGGGGAGATAATTACAAGAGCAAACCTGTTACTATACGGTGATAGGGAGTCTGAGGATTCAGAGCTAACACAGATACATCTGTACCAAGTCATATGATATTTTGTTCGTCTATCTCAGAGTTTTAAATATTATTTAATAATTAAATGATGTCATCAATTGGTATCAATTTCAATGAGCTCATTTTGTTTTTGTGATGTTGGTGGGTTTTTATATGTATCTGTTACATCTGTAATAAGGAGGAATGGGATAGCCATAAATTTGTTAACTTCTTTCTGTTTCAATGAGTAGATAGCATTTTTAGTTGGTTATCATAATGAACCATCACATGAACCTGTTTCTTTTATAACAACAGTTGTTTTTGTTCTGTCACTTTGTTCTTCACCATCTAATGCAAGGTCACCTCATTTGATGTCATTGAATTTTCAAGAACCCCTAAGCTGAAGGCGCAAGTTAGCTTTTCTTATCAAAAGTTGTCTGTTGTCTCTTCTTGTTGTCGTTGTCATTGTCGTAAACTTTTCACAGTTTCGTCTTCTCCAAAACTACTGGGCCAGTTTCATCCAAACTTAGCACAAAGCATCTTTGGGGAAAGGGCTTTCAAGTTTTTTTAAAATGAAGGACCAGTTCCCCTTTAAAAGGGGAGATAATTATGAATTTTGAAATTTGTTGGTATTTTAAAAAAAATGTTCTTCTCAAAACCTTTTGACCAGAAAAGATGAAACTTGTGTGGAATTAAGCATCCTCAGATATAGTAAATTAAAGTTTGTTCAAATCATGATCCCCCAGACTAGGGTGGGGTCACAATGGGGGATTGCATTTTAACATAGGAATACACATAGAAAAATCTTTTAAATCTTTGTAAAACCATTCAGCCAGAAAGTCTTAAACTTATGTGGGGTCGCAATGGGAGGGGGGAATAAATGAAGAAAAACTTTTAAAAATCAGATTTTAACTCAAGAACACGTTGAAAAAAAAATTGAAAATCTTTATAAACAAGATATACTCTACTACATTGTCTAGATATTTTGTACTTAATACTCTAAGAACGGTCGAAGCTTTTCTGTTTAGTTATGGCTATTGGGCCTTTTGTTTAATGATCTGACAACCAATTTCTTCTTGCCCACACATCAATGACCTGTTTGAAATTTTTAAAACAATGCTTCATATGTTGGTTTATTTTAGCAACCGTTTTATTCCATGTAAAACAGCAAAAAATAATCAATTATTATATATGGTTGTCTCCAAATAATTTCACTAATGTACATGTAAGTAAATTTACCAAAAATGTCATACTTTTGATCAATTACTGTGAAATATTTTAAAATTCGTGGGGGCCAATTTTCGTGGATTGTAGGATTTTTGCTTATTTGCGGGGATGCTATTTCGTGGATGCGTCGGACTTAAGTGTCAGTAAGATAACTTCCCCTTTCATAATTTGTTTTCGTTGGGGATGTAAATTCGTTGGGAAGGGTAACCCACGAATACCAAGAAAATTGAGCCACCAAGAATTCTATTGATTCCACAGTAGTATACTAATTTACATGTCAAATATTAAACCAACTGAATGTATGAGAGATACACTTAATTAACCTTTTTGGAAAATTAGCTATAATATTGATTTTTAAACATGACAAATGATGCACTTACTTTTAAAATGCAAGAAATTATTGAAAGAGATGACATTTTTAGCTCACCTATGCAGAAAGTTCGAAAGAGTTTTTCTGCTCACTTTGTACGGCGTCTGTGTTCGTTTCTAAACTTTTTATATTTTCGACTTCTCCAGAACCACTGGGCCAATTTTAACAAAACTTGACACAAAGTTTTGTTGTGTAAAGGAGATTAAAATTTGTTAAAATTTACATAATTACAAAATCTCTGTACTGATTATATTTGTATATTGTATGCATGACTTGCGCCACGTGTGGTTTTTGTCATTAAATTGAATTGAATTAGAATAAAGGGCCACGCCCTCTTTTAAGGGGAGATAATTAGGAATTATCGAAAAAATTGTTGGTATTTTTCAAAAATTTTCTCAAAAACCAATTGGCCAGAAAAGAAAGATATAAAATCTGAAAATTTTAGTTCGAATTTCCTCTGTTTAGCTAAAAGTCCAATTTTGTTTGAGCCTAATTGCATAATATAGTTAAGATATCGAATGTTATGTCAATATTAATCATTTCATTAATACGTTTTGTGTTTAGAACAAATTCTACTCGTGACATTGAACTTTATAACAATCCGAATTTGGGAACTCAAACCATGAGTAAACATCATCTTTAAGGATCCTCCACACACCCGGGGAAAGTTTTGCATACAAGCCCATTCTCCTAAAATACTTGAAGATATGGATTTTTAGTATGTGTTCGACTTGAAAATGAACACAAAAACTTTCAATTTTGGGGGAAAATAAACTTTTCAAATTTTACCGCTCTTCATAAAAAATAAAAATCCCTGCAGTGTTCGAACTCGGGGCCTGCGGGTTGGTAGATTGACGCTACACCCGTTACGCCACAGAGATAGTCACCAAGGTTTGGCGATATAAACTGTTTCTGAATGCGTTGAAATCGCCATTTTGTGACGTACTGTCATAAAAAGTAGAAGTCACGGGGTGTCGAGGATTCTTAATAAAAATTAAGGATAAGGCAATGTTTAAGGCTTTCTAAAATCGTGAACAGAATCATGCGCGGATTCAGAAATTTTTTCCGGGTGTGTGTGGGGGGGGGGGGTGGTGTGTGGGTTCCGAGGGATTATTTGTTCCAAGGCCCTTTGCGGTAATTGTACTACATCTATGTGAAATAGCAGTTCGAATTTGCTTAGGTAAGGTGTGTTTGTGTGTGTGTGGGGGGGGGGTGTCCCTAGCTGACTATCCCACCGACCCCCTCTCCCCTGGATCCTTATTTTATTTAGAATTACACGTACGTGCATCTATTTAATTTAAATATAAAACATGAGAATTTATATAATTACTCCTAATTATTGTTGCCCCAACTAATAGTATTTTTGGTTTTATTTTCAAGATTTTTGTTGCTTTTTTTTTGGGGGGGGGTATTTTTATTTCATGGATTTTTCATTTCCCGAGATCGAATTTTAGTTCGTGAGAAATAGTTTTCATCGTGGCCAAGAATTTTAAATATGTCCTACACCTGCTACCGTATTCTGTTACTCGTGCAGCAGACGGATCAAGGTGGAAATGGAATTCTGGTTTGTTATCTAATCTTATACCTGTAATAATATATTAAAAGCGTGTATCTTGATGGACATCATGTGAATGAGCGCGTTATAACGATAGCGATCGTCCTATTGCCTCACTATACAGAACCGTGGATAATATTCATGTGTGATATTTTCGGCAGAATCGATCAACCCCAGAGAAATAGGTCACAGAAAGTGGGCAAGTTTTAGAGTTCAGGCTTTAGGATAAAGGAAGGGATTTCACGGTCGAGGTAATGTATGGGTAGACTTACACAGATATACTGTGTAATAAGTGTTAATGATACTGTACTACAGTAAGCGGTATGGGTCCCGCTTCATGCCACAGACCTTGCTTCAATACTTGTTATTGTTTATCACTCATTCCGGTACGCTTGACGGGCGGATCAAGAATCTAAAGAGGCAATTTAAATGATTCATTTGATTAAGTTTATTGTCTACTTATCTGTCCAGCCCAATCTCTGAAAATTGAATCTCGAAACAATGTATCAACACATTGCTATTGCATTTTGTACACGTGTCCAAATAAAATAATGAGTTGAGGTTAACTTCTCTGTGTGCAAAGGGCAAAGTGGGTGGGGACGTTTATTTATATATCACACACTTACTGCATCAAACCAAAAAAAAGATACATAAAACAGTTTAATTTTTCTTACTTCAGACTGAGGATTAATCTTTATATCCCTATATTGTATCCCTATATTTTTCTTGCATACTGGTCCCAACAAGAAACTGAAAATACCCCCCCCCCCCCAAAAAAAAAAAAAACCAAACAAACAAACAAAAAAAAACAACAGGGACAACGTTATATATTTTTTCTCTAATATAGATAAACCCCCTATTTTATGATAATTTCAAATGCTTTATGAGGATACGTTGTACACAAAAGGAGGATAACCGTTTTCATTATCATAACTCTATATTATTGTTATACTATAAAGATAATTCTACAAAAATCTATACTGTTTTTTTTTTAAATCATTCTGAATATATTTGAAAAGATTTCTTAATTTTTTAGGAAAACGTAAATTTTACAGTAGGTGAATTAAAGAGAGAATGAGAGAAAGAGTAAGACAAGGAACGAATAATGATGCAATTAATGAAGCAATTAAGTTATTGAAAAAATTGGGAATTCCATATTATTCTAAATATGCTGAATTTTTAAAAACATGATTAATGTACTAATATCTTTGCATTAATTATTTAAATATCCAAATTGTGTAGACAGTATGTTGGAGAATAATGTCAGGAGAATACTGTCAAGTCCAGAGTCAATTTTTTAAAGTTATTTATTAAACTGCTATGAATTATAATTTTTTGAAAGATATAGGCTTATTACTGCAACGGTATGTTCCTACAAATTGAGTAACGCGCGTTAGTGACATCATAATAAAACTTGTAAATTAAATTGGGAATTCCATATTATTCTAAATATGCTGAATTTTTAAAAACATGATTAATGTACTAATATCTTTGCATTAATTATTTAAATATCCAAATTGTGTAGACAGTATGTTGGAGAATAATGTCTGGAGAATACTGTCAAGTCCAGAGTCAATTTTTTAAAGTTATTTATTAAACTGCTATGAATTATAATTTTTTGAAAGATATAGGTTTATTACTGCGACGGTATGTTCTTACAAATTGGGTAACGCGCGTTAGTGACATCATAATAAAACTTGTAACTTAACATTTGAGTAATCTGTCCATGTTATGTTGTTATTTGTGCAGTGACTTCCCACACACTTGACATGCAAAATTTATTTTTACATTGTTCTTAATTTTGTATTATTTCAGCCTTCAGTGACTTCATTATGCCAGAGATTAAGTTGCGAGCGGACAATAAAGATGACGACACACATCTCCGTGTTATGGACATTGATGGGTACTATATACCCACCTTTCCTTTTGAAGATCACGAAAAACACTTCCGGTCGATGCCAGACTGGAAAGCAAGAAACGATGACGTCATAATCAGCGCTTACCCAAAAGCTGGTTCATTTTATTTCTACACATTTCCACATCCTTCGTTTATTAGATCCATCAAGTTTATTAAATGTTCTAACATCTTAAGTGAATAAACGATTATTTCTTTTTATCATATTAACAAAAAGTCGCAGTACTCATTACAGTTTATTTTGTAATTTATACAGTAACATATGTAGAATGATGAACAATTGCAATTATTTAGAAAAGACTTGTGTAAAACGTGTAACCACTTGTGAATAGAAGTTTCAAAGTCTTTAAAATGATATTAGCTTTCCATTGACTATCTACATATAACTCTGGGTTTTTGGTCTTTTTCTTTTTTTTGGTACAGGAACACACTGGTTATGGGAAGTCGTAGGTATGCTGGTCCGGCGAAAAGCCGAGCGCATTCCGGAAATTAAAGAAACGGCCATGATGGAAGGAATTACCGAACAAATATTCGAGAGTCTTCCCTCCCCTAGGATCATGAACACGCACGTGTATTTTCAGTATCTGCCAAAAGATTTTTTTGACAAAAAATGTAAAATTTTATACATCATTCGTAATCCTAAGGACATCGCAGTGTCGTTTTACAACCATCACAAAAAACTTCTGGAGTACGAGTTTGATGGACCATGGGATAATTATCTACAACGATTCATTCAAGGAAAAGGTTAGACTTTTTGCAATATATTGATGTTCGATTCTTCAGTTTATTTTTGTTATAGCCATTGATACTAGTGTATTTATTATTTATTTATTTATTTCAACAAGCTCATCAGTATTGTACACAAGTTCGAAGTATAAACATATGCAAGGCACGCACAATGCGAATCCAGAAGGCTTCAGAGAGTCTCTGCAGAGCGTGCATTCTCGCTATGGAGAACAACATACAACTTTTATATATAATTACATCATATAAAGTATTGTGAGATACAAAAGATATATATATAATACTGAAAATATGATTCAACAGTTGGAATAGAAAAAAGATTGTATAATTTAAGCTGGAGCATTGAATTTCTGAACATAGTTGCATAGTAAAGGTATTTACCAAGGTTACACAACTCTTTGGTATTGTTTGAACTAAATAACAAGTATGAACACAGATGGTTTTTTAAGGTATCTCACTCCTCACGTTTTGATTTCATTGCGCAGATGATCATTTTATTTTAAATAAATATGATTTTATTTATTTAATCATAACAGAAAGATTTACACAACATTCATAAAGAAAATCCATCTGAATTCAATAAACAAACAAGTTTTTGGGAAGAGTATTTTTTCGTGCGGAAGGTTTTTTCGACGAAAATGACAGAAACAAGCATTTTCATGAATTTTCGATATACTTTTCTTTTTATTATACTTTATCCATTGTTCACGTTTTAAACATTTGATAGGTTTGTAACATATTCTATAGGTTCTGTGTGACATGTACAACATTAAATCTTGAGAGAGTGATGGATGTTTAGCATAAAATCATGTAAATATATAGAAAATGTCTGAATTTTTTTAAGCCAAATTTTGCAAGAATTTTACCTTTGAAGCCATATATCAAAAGTTTGACATCATTGACCCCCATGTTTTATTATGTCAAAATGATACTGAATACATTATCTAGGCAACTTGATTAATCTTATAAAATTCTTGATATTCAAAAAGTTTTTATTTCAAATAAAATTGTAAATATTATAGAAATTGTCTATTTTAAGTGCAAAAAGGTCACAAATAAATTAATGCAGCTTCGTACAATTTTTTTCGTAATCCCTCTATTCAGTGTGACCATTGTACATAATTATAAACAATATTTGAAGGAAAAAGGTCGCTTAATCAAAAATACTGACAACAAATCCTAATCAGGCTGAAATTGCATTTTAGGTGCAAAAAGGTCAAATTAAATTGGCCATAACTCAGAGGGATGAACACTGACCCCCCATTAACTTTGTATTTTTTAAGTATGTTTTGTCTATACAGATTTCAATGATATACTTCTCTAGAAATTCTTGATACAAGAACATTGAGGAGTGGGATACCTTAAACATAATAATTCTTAATGTATCTTGATCTAAATGAATTGTAATATGGGCATTTTAACACAAAGTGAATTACATCTTCAATGTCGTTGTGTTTACAAAAAGTATATTTCCTTTCATTTCCGGCAATGTTTTAACATCTTCCAGACTCAATTGCTAATGAATGAGATTCTAATCTATACTTTGTAATGCATCTTCTAAATTTCTGAGGTATAGGTTTGAGTAAATAAAACTGCATGCAAGAATTATCTTTCAAATGTGAAAAAATATAACATTTTGGAGAAATATTGATAACAGCATACAATTCCTGACAATAAACATCTATTATTCTTTTCTTTATAATTGGAAAATGTTTTTGGAACGCAAGGTATTCTTGGTGTTCCCATAATTCACCAAGACTGATACCATACAATTATGACCTAAAAAATGCTGCCCAATTGGAGCATGACCTTTTGGCTTTACAGTCTATGGTAAGATTTCCATAACAGGATTTTAGAATACAGTTTGTGGTTCCAAGTAGTTTAAACCAGTACTTTATCATTCTAATAATTCTCACAGACCTTAATGGGAGACATCCCAATTCAATGTAAACCATAGCATTATTACAATTTAATTTCACTCCTAATAATCGCTTACAAAACTTTATAAAAACTTTGTCAATATCATTTGCCTTGTTTGATCCCCAAACTTCAAAACCATAACATAAAATGCATTTTACATATGTTTCGAACAAAGACATTGTATTTAAATTGTTTCAATGTTTGAAACATTGTTTCGTTATTCAAATACAAATCTTTTGTTCTGGAAAGCATTATATAGATCCTTGTTCCGCTAACCTTTTTTCAGTTTCTAAGAATTTACAATTATACTTAAATATGACACTAAGGTAAGTAAAGCTATCGAAAAATCTAATAACTGTCCATTGTTTAGCTCACCGGAGCTTCAAGTGAGCTTTACTGATGGACATTTGTCCGTCGCCTGTCTGTCTGTCTATTCGTCCGCCCGTCTGTAAAATTTTTACGTTTTCGAATTCTTTTCAAGAACCCACGGACCAATCAAACCAAACTTGGCTCAAAGCATCCTTAGATAAAGGGAAAATGAAGGACCAAGCACTCTTTCAATGGGAGATGATTTAAAGTTATTGATAATTTGTTGGCTTTTTAAAAAAAAAAAAAGACTTCTCTTAAACAATTTGGCCAGATGAGCGGAAACTCGTGTGAAAGCATCCTTAGGTAGTGTAGATTCAAGTTTTTTCAAATCAAATAACGGGTTAGGATGGGGCCACAAAAATATTCTCTTCAAAATGCATTTAGCCAGAAAAGCTTAAACTTACATGTATGCGAAGGCATCTTCCGAAAGTCACTGGTGTATGTTTAAGTGTGGGGCCACAATTGATGGTTGAACTTTTACATGGACAACAAAATCAAAAATTGTAGGTTTACGTTTATAGTTTAGATTTTAAATCGTTCAAACCATTACTTCCAAACTAAAATTAGGCTGTCTGGAGAGGTTAAAATCAGCAGAAGAATCTATATTACAACATAAAAATTGATTACTCGATAATTTTAAGAAACAATGAATTATTCTTTTAAGTTTTATAAGGTGATCAAAAAACGATAGAGATGTGATTAAATCCAATAAATTCCGAAGGGCTTTATGATAGATTTGATCACATCCTACCGTATTTAAAAATGATTTCTTATTACTTATCATGTATTTGTATAATTCTCAGCATTTGTTCAATTAAATATTAAATTATTGACATTTTTACGTTATTTTCATTTCATATAATTATGCAAACCCCGCTTGTGCCCCATCAGTACCTCATTTGTGTCATTGATGAAATGTATTGAACTATACTTGCAAAATTGATTCTTAACTTGTTATCACAGATAAAGACACTGGAAGATATATATAGGCCGACTAGTATTGTGTTTCAATACCGGCGAATCGAGAACTGTCTTTTGTTTTAAATATTTATAAACATTGTACTTAAGTTAATTGTTCCAATCGGAATTTATTTTGTTCAACTAGCATTATTAAAATAATTATCGGCAGAAATATGTGGTAAAATCAGGTTTGACCCGGAATAAATTTAACCATGTTAACTATTAAACCAACAGGCATTTGCGTCATCTTATTCCCCCATTTTCATTAATCTAATCACTAATCGATATCACTGTTTCAGCGGACTATGGGTCTTGGTTTGACTACACTCTAGAAATGGAGAGATTTATGGAGAGTCACCCGGATTATCCTATCCACGTGATTTACTACGAAGACATGAAAGAGGTAAACTTACCCACTCATGAAAATAAATTGTTTTACATTTCACATTCACGGTGGTTCCCAGCGAAATAGCTTCATGTACATTATGTAAACAATGTATTGAACATTAGAAAATGAACTTATGTTATATTGAAGCATACGTTAAACATTATTTAAATCACTTTTTTAGCTCGCTGAGACGAAGTCGGGGGGAGCTTATGCTATACCCTCGGCGTCGGCGTCCGCGTTCGGACCTGGTTAAAGTTTTTGTTGCAGGTCCTGTATATAAGTTATTACTTGTCCTATCTTCACCAAACTTGCATGGATGATGCATCTGGACCTACTTATGGACTTGAAAGACTTGAATGCTGAATCAGGGTCATGAGTCTCAGATGCTGGAGGAGGTTAAGGTTTTTGGAGCAGGTTAAAGTTTTTGGTGCAGGTGCCCTTTGATAGCAATTTCTAAGTTACTACTAGTCCTAACTTCACCAAACTTGCATGGATGGTGCATCTTATGATACTGATGCACCTGGCAGGCTTGAATGCTGAATCTGAGCCATAGGTTTCAGATGCTGGATGAGGTTAAGGTTTTTAGAGCTGGTTAAAGTTTTTGGAGCAGGTGCCCTTTGATGATTATATCTTAGTTATTACTGATACTAACTTCACTAAACTTGCATAGATGGTGTGTCTTATAATACTGATGCACCTGGCAGGCTTGAATGCTGAATCTGAGCCATAGGTTTCAGATGCTGGCTAAGGTTAAGGTTTTTAGAGCTGGTTAAAGTTTTTGGAGCAGGTCCCTTTGATGATTATATCTTTGTTATTACTGGTCCCAACTTCACTAAACTTGCATAGATAGTGTGTCTTATGATACTGATGCCTCTGACAGGCAGGAATGCTGAATCTGAGCCATGGGTTTCGGATACTGGATGAGGTTAAGGTTTTTAAAGCTTGTTAAAGTTTTTGGAGCAGGTGCCCTTTGATGATTATATCTTAGTTATTACTGGTCTTAACTTCACCAAACTAACATGGATGGTGCGTCTTATAATACTGATGCACCTAACAGGCATGAATGCTGAATCTGAGCCATAGGTTTCGGATGCTGAAGAAGGTTAAGGTTTTAAGAACTAGTTTTTGGAGCAGGTGCCCTCTGATGATAATATCTTAGTTATTAGTGGTCCTAACTTCATAAAACGTGCATGGATGATACGTCTTATGATACTGATGCACCTGACAGGCTTGAATGCTGAATCCGAGCCAAAGGATTCGGATGCTGGATTAGGTTAAGTTTTTTGGAACAGGTCACATGTTTAATAAATATTAGTACTATTTCAAACTTGCATAGTTGATTGAACTATAATATAAACTAGAGCAAAGCTCGTTGCAAAGCAACGAGTAGGTCTTCCGTTGAAGCTGCGAATTAAAATGATGTTAATGTACATGGAAAGGATTGTCTTCATTGTAATGCTATAGTAGCTATACTAAACGACTAATATAAATGTACGATTTATCTCGGACTTTTATTAGTCCTTGTACATGTAGCAGTGCGTAACAGGTACTGTTTGCAAATTAAATTGGGATTGCTATTGGAAATTTTAAAACAAAATCTGGCGCTTTGAAATTAAATGATAAACTGAAGTCAAGTTAGTTATTAATTGAAATAATTAAGATGAGCATGGATGAATGCTTGTTTACGTTCAAATAATTTGTATGTTTCTAATCCTGTGATCTCTGTACATTTCACATATGGTTTATAGCTTGATACGTGCGTGAAACCTGAAACATTTATCAGCTTTAGACAACAGACCCAGACATAAATTTATCTGCATATGACCATGGCCATTTAATTACATACTTGGTTCATGGTCGCAATTGTAACACACTCTTAATCCTCCGAAATGATTGTTTCAAGTATGATACAGATAATGGCAAAGTGTGCTGTGTCCTAAAAAAGATAAGTAAGTCAAAAGGGCGATTCAAAATATGGCGGACAACCAAAATTCATAATACTTTCTTAAAGTCCCTTTAATGGCAAAAACAGCGACACACTATTATAAATTGACCAAGCATAGTTTTTATAACGATACACTATTATTAATTGGCCAAGCATAGTTTTTAAAATATCAAGTGTGCCGAATCCGGGAAAATATGCTGACCGTCACGAAAATTGCGTTAATTCAAAATGGCAATTCAAAATGGTAGATAGCCAGAATGATTTTGGTATTGTATAAATCATTTCTGTGAATGATAAGTATGTGATTTTAAATTTGAAAAGGTCTATACAATAAACGTTGACACGTTTGTATCCACACCTTACGGTTCTACAACCTTTGATGTAGTTGCATTCTTTAAAATTTAAGGAAGATCCAGGAATAAAATCTTAAGTCATTAAAATCGGCAGCAAACGACCATCACTTAATTGTAGTCTCACCTCGGTTGAGATCTGGCTATGTTTACAAAGTTCTAAAGATTTGACATAATTATCACTGCAGCATTGACAGGGATCTTTATATGCTTTAAATGGGTTCCAAAAAGCATCCGCAAGATTAGTTATGAGAACGTGTTGCGAATTAACATTGGCATGGTCTAACAGAAGAAAGCATCATCTCTATGGATGAGATCGGTGGTGATTCTCTTTCTCTGAATTAGAAAACACAATGCTTTTTATGCATTTCTTCTATTTCCTCATCACATTTTTGCCAAACTTTGCGAGAAGTCGTTTAATTTTTAACAAAAATACAGACCGGTCGACTTCTTATACAAGATTTATATTGTTACTAATAATGTCGAATGGAGCATAATTCTCATGGCTGCCTAAATCATTTTGCAAAGACTTGCTATTGTATAGAAAGCTGGACGGAATGTTGATTTGGGGCAAATTTTGAAACATGTAATCTTAGTGCCTCTGATGATACATGTTAGAGATTTGTCTACTCTAAAGATTATACAGGAAAAGACAGACACTAAGAATAGTTCTAATGTTGTACAATGTTCCCGCAAGGTATCCATTTGTATTTCTGTTGACACTTCGTTATATGCGTGTTTTACTGTACTTGTACTAGATAAAAGAATCATTGCCACCATTATTAAAAAATCTGTTCAGCTTAGCCCAGACCTCCTGCTTACAAATATTTTATACCTAGCTACGCCACTGCATGCGCGGATTTAGAGGGGGTTGGGGGTCCGAAACCCCTCTAATTGGAAAATTCAAATTTACACTCATGTAGTAAATAGGCCTCGGACCCCCCACCCCCCTTGGAAAACGTTAATGTCCATCGGACTCCGGTATCCGAGAGACACTTTCCGAATCCCTCTCCCCCGAAAAAAATTTTCTGGATCCGCGCATGAATTGGTTACAGAGCAATTAACATGTTTTTTTTCAATCATGATATATTTATCATAGCATTTACCGTACGTAATATCATACATAAACCAATTTAAGAGTTGCATTTAAATGTATCATATCGAGCTGATGAAAAAAACCCCACGTGAACTCAAATAATGTTAAATAGAAATATTGTTATCAATATCTTAATACTTCATTATACCCTTTATTTTATTTGGGTATCTTTATTTAAAATATTTCTGTAATTGTTTTCATCTTCCATGATAGAGACAGGATAGAGACCTGGCGAGATTTAAAAGAAAACCATACACACATATAAAAATAAAATATAAACTACCAGGCAGCGAATTTTTATGACACTGCGTCGTGCAAGATGAGTTATAAATGTTCTGTGAAGTTGATTGTATCGATCGATATGGTTTAAAGTATTGAGTATGTGAACCACAGATTCCGTTCGTTCCGTTCAAATCCACCTGCATGGGGCCGGCTTTTCTCATATTTACTGAATTTAAAGCTATCCCTGTAAAAGTTACTAGTATTCTAAAAAATTACTAGTTCTACTTGAAAATTACATAAATTTCTTAATTTCTTAATGATCTATTTTGCAATAATTTGGGTTGTTTCATACAACTATAGAATTTTATCTTACAGCAAACACGACATTTTTTTCTTCGCGTCCAAGAAATCATTAATTGATTAAACGCATGCGTATTCGAGTTTTAGCCTAAAGTGAAATAGAATGGAAGAGTTCACTGTGGATTCGGGGAATACAGGTTAAAAGGCGATCTGGGTTTGGGTTTGGGTATTACATAACGGTTGGTCGCTACCGTTGAAGCACAGGAACATCGAGGCAAATGACTTAAAATTGTTACATAATTGTTTACAAAAAGCTCAGTGAGGATCAGTTGCAGAAAATGATTGCATTTAATATCCGCCTTTTGATTCATCGCTGATTAATGCATATATATAGAAAGTACTATCTTTACAATTTTGAAGTTATTAACAAATTAAAACTTTAAAAGCTGTGTAAGAAGCAATACAAAATTTCTTTTGAATTTGAAATTCAAAAAATCTAATATATTACTATTTGACGTTCAAGATTCCCATATAGCTTTGAAAGAACAGACTGTACATGTTTGTACATAGGAAGGATGGCCACAAAAATGACAAAGTTTTAAGAAGTATCGAGTACACACGAAAGAAAAGCCACAGACCGCCTATACGCAGCCAATATAAACAAAGGACTATAGATGCGACAAAATCTATCTCGATCAAAATGACAATATTACGAGTAAAGGTGGATAAATAGTTCCATTACGTGTTTGTTTAAACAAAATTAAATATCATGCTTTATCAAAGCTAGACGATTTTATAAAATAATTAATCGATCTTTACATTCTGCGAATAAAACGTCAAAATTCAAGTTATATTTTGCATAATAAACCTATGAGATTTATTTGTCTCTTGGAAAAAAGAACTTGAACTTGTGTTTGCAGAATGGATCTTTTCTCATTGAAGCATATGCACGAAGCTTAATTGTGTGTTAGATAATTGTACCTCCTCGCGCATGATCCCCTCGACCACGTTGGATGGGTAAATGCGTGGAGTTTAGTGATAATTTTTTTGTTTTATGTACAAATAAAAAATTACACTCATACATGTATACGCATCTAGTCAAAAACTGATTCACTGATTAGTTTGTTGAAGTTCATTTTTGATAACTCTCATGTTGCCGTTTTCAAGCGAACCGTTTGCTTAGAGTCCCCCCGCAGAAAAAAATCAAGCGGAAAAAGAAACAAAGAGAAGTTTTAAGTTTTAATACTAGTATATAATATTTAAAACAAACATATCATCTTGTGTTGTGAAATAGATTATTTGTTGAAATTTAATATCAGTTACATGCATGAAAACTTCTCGTTCATATTCCGAATTTATCAGTTATGATGCTAAATAGCATAAATTTACAGGTTAAGGTTAATTTTAAGGTTAAAAGTGAAAGAATTCTTTGTGTTTGCGGCTAAATAAACCCATGTACGCAAGACGCAACTCTTGTGTATTAGATAACCGCTGACCGCTAGCTAGTCCAGCCGCGACCGATTTTCTCGAGGAATGTGTTACGCAATGGTACACACAGCTCAGAACCCAGGAATATTTGAAATGCTCGCAGTATATGACTAAAATGTGTTACATAGAAAAATATATTTTTTTTCTATAATGTGTGTCACTAGAAAAGAAAAGAATGTATATATTTTCTCTTTCTCGTTTTTGAAGGATTGTCCATAATACATGTAAAAACTAAATAAAAGTAACTCATAGTCTTCACATAAAAGCTGTAAGAAAAGCATGGATACTTTAAAAAAAAACTTTTTGTAGTGAGTTAAAGCATCCCGTATATGCTGGTACACTTTCAGTTTTAAATTTATATCATTTATAGGGGCAACGACTATTCGTTTACTTGCCAAATGAAAACATCGTCATGTTAACAAGTCAAGCTTTTTACACTCATATTACGCAATATCCGAACAAAATAATAATGTAACGACATTGATAAGATGATAATGAACAACTTTTGCAGCGTAAGCCATATCGAAATATTAACCGTTTTTTAGTTATAAAGCGAAGAATTTTAAGGGCTCTTGGCCCCTAATTTAAGAAACCAGCCCTTTTTTTAATGATGTCAGATGAAAGTCCTTGACATTTTGCACATTTTTTGTTCTATATGTGTTAAGAAAATATTTCAAACTAAAAAGTTACGAGGCAAAAACACGACCAAAAATCAGCATTTTTTAAACATAAAATTTCAACAAATTTTTGGAAACTTTACATGAGGAAAATCGCAAAAACAAAACTCGGAGGACAACGTTCAAAGTTTCTATTTTCAAGATTTATGACTTTGAAACGCATGCTATGGACGGTTTCTGAGCCTTTGCGTGCACAGGAATGCCTATAATTTTTTTAAAAAGGGGAATAACTCGGTACCGGAAGTGTTGATTTCAACGATTTTCACTAGATATTGAGAAATTGTAATTTCCAATATGCCCTGAAAATTTGAACTTTTTAGGACAACAAACAAGCAAGATATTCGAGTTTTAAAAAACGTCTAGAAGAAAAAAAAGAATAAAAAGAACTAGAGCAAAGCTCGTTGCAAAGCAACGAGTGGGTCTTCCGTTAATGTCGAAAGAAAAGCTAGATGTTCCTGTAAGAAGCAGAGCTCTAATACCAATACCATGAGTAATTTAAACACAAAAATATAAAAAAATCGAATAATTCTTGGTACGACTTAACAAAATCCGAATGACTTTAAGTACGAATTAACAAAAACTTAACGATTTCAAGAACGACTTGACAAAAAAAAACCGAATATGTTTAAGAACGACTTAACAAATATCGAATCATTCTAGGTACGAATTAATTTAACTTTGAACATAACAATATTTTCTTAACAAAGAATGTGGAATCAAAATTTCCGGAAAAATCAATTTTTAAACCCCTATAACTCTGTAATGCAATGCCCGATTTTAAAACGGATTTCAGTTTTGAATTAAGCCTAATAAGTTGTACATTTTTGCTTCTATAATAAATAACAAATTTTTTTTCAGTAAATAGTTATTATTAAAAGACTTCGTAGCCCTCCTGGTCCCTAATTTGAGGGGTCAGCCCCTTTTTTTGATATCAAATGAAAGGTCTCGCAAATATAAACATATTTTGTTCAACAACTGTTTACAAATTGTTAACCGTTCTAGAGATATCTGAACAACTGTGTTTTAGGGGCCGACCCTTAAACTCCTTACTGGGGCCACCAACGAAAACAATTTAGGTTTCAGATTGATGAGAACATTATTTTGAGCAACTTTTCTTCTACAATGCTTTTCAAAATATTTCTCCTTTTCTAGATATTAATGATCAGAGTTTTGGACTTCTGGCCCCTTGAAACCCCTAATTACGTAACATATGACTTAGGTATGGTACTGCATAGATAAATAGCTGTATAAAGAGTATTTTTGCTTCTATAATTAATAACAAATTATATTTCAGTAAAAAGTTATTATAAATAGACTTAAAAGCCCTCTTGGCCCCTAATTTAAGGGGACAGCCCTTTTTCTTGATATCAAATAAAAGGTCTCGTAATGATAAACACATTTTGTTCAACACAGGAATTGTTAACCGTTCTAGAGATATCTGAACAACTGTGTTTTAGGGGCCGACCCTTAAACTCCTTACTGGGGCCACCAACAGAATTTTTTTAGGTATCATATTGTTAAGAACAATATTTTAAGCAACTTTTCTTCTACAATGCTTTTCAAAATATTTCTCCTTCTCTAGATATTAATGATCAAAGTTTTGGACTTGTGGCCCCTTGAAACCCCTAATTACATAACATATGGTTAAGGTGTGGTACTGTATAGATAAACAGCTGTACAATAAACATTTTTGCTTCTATAATTGATAACAAATTATTGTTCAGTAAAAAGTTATTGCAAAAATACTTTAGAGCCCTCTTGGCCCCTAATTTGAGGGGCCAGCCCCTTTTTCTTGATATCAAATGAAAGCCCGTGAAAATTAAAACAACTTTTGTATTACATGTTTTAACAAAATATTAACAAGTTAAAAGATATCTTTCAAAACGTGTTAAAATTTTGCCAAAAAATTTTGTGCTAATTTTCGACCTTGGGCGAGCTTCGGCGCCTTGCGCATTTTTCAAATGTCAAATACAGAGGATCATCTACAGACATCCATCTACATATTCCTGAAAGTTTCACGTTTGCATTACCATTAGTTTCGGAGGAGTTACGTGGACAAAATGGTCCTTAAAAATTCACAAAATCTTCAAAATCTCAAACCGGAAGTGACGTCATCGGCTCAAAATTTTATAATCGCAAGTACATTGAATGTTCTATCAGTCCTGTGAATTTGGTCAAAATCGATTGAATAGTTCTTGAGTTATAGCTCTCGAAAAATGTCAGAGGAAAAATATAAAATAATAATAAAAAGAAACCGTAGAATAACAAGAGGGTCTTCCGTTGGAAACGGAAGACCCTAATTACCAACAGAATCAGTACAAGGTCTTCCGTTGAAAACGGAAGACCTTAATTAATCGCAGAGGTAGCTTCAGATGCAGAGCCTGATCTCCATTATCAAGGATGCTATCTTAGTTATTACTGGTCCTAACTTTACTAAACTTGCATGGATGGTGCGTCTTATGATACTGATGCACCTGACAGGCATGAATGCTGAATTTGATCCATAGGTTTCGGATGCTGGAGGGAGGTAAAGGATTAAGAGCTGGTGTTTTTGGAGCAGGTTCTCTCTTATGATTATATCTTAGTTATTACTGGTCCTAACTTCCCCAAACTTGCATGGAGATGCATCTTATGATACTGATGCACCTGGCAGGCTTGAATGCTGAATCTGAGCCGTAGGTTTCGGATGCTGGATGAGATTTGTTTTTTTGGAACAGGTCACATATTTTATAGATAATAGCTTGCATAGTTGATTTAACTATAAAATAAATGAATCGCAGAAGTAGCTTCAGATGCAGATCTCCATTATCAAGGATGCTAAAAAAATTCTCCTATCTCAAACCTGCTTGATAGATGTGTTCATTGTTAAATGATATAATATGATTCCTGTGATATAGTATTGTATGATATGATACACTATTGTTTTATATGATACAATATTATATCATATATTATATTGTAAAAATATATGATGTGATATGATATTGTATCAATTTTTTTTACATTATGATATGATATTGTATCATGATATTGTTATGTATAGTATTGTATATTATGATACAATATTGTATAATATGATATTGTATAATATACGATTTTATCACATGCTATTGTTTCATATGATATTGCAACATATAATATTGTATCATATGATATGATATTGTATAATATATATCGTATCATATGATACGATATTGTATAATATGATATTGGTTTATATAATAAATTATTATATCACATGAAAATGTATTATATGATATTGTATAATGTGATGTTGTATCATATAATACAATATAGTATAATATGATATTGTATGCTATAATATAGTACTATATCACATGATATTGTATCAATCGATATGAAACAATGTTGTATATAATTTTATTGTATCATATGATACAATATCCTATTATGTATCAAATATGATTCAATATCATACAATACAATATCATACTATTATATACAATAATATCATATGTTACAATATTTTGATGTATTATGTGATATGATATTGTATCATATATTATTATATTGTATCATATAATATCAATATCATAATATATTATGATATTGTATTATGTGATCAAATACAATAATGTATAACAAGATACAATGTCATATCATATGTTACAATATCATATTTCATCATTATTTATTACAGTATTTTATTGTATTATATGATATATGTTGTAGGTATCATAGGATGCAATATCGTATTTTATATTATTGTATTGATAAACATTGCATCATATAATACCCTATGATATGAAGATATGATTATTATACAATTTTTTAACATATGATATTGTTACATGATATTGTGTAAAAACAGTATCCATGTATATCCAAGATCATTATTAACTATGATTTTCAAATAATATGATAAAGGTGGTCTCATAAAGGTGATTCCTCATAAAGGTGATGCCTCGTCTCGGTGAGCTTTGTAATCTGTGATTATGTTTTTAAAATATGAAGGGCAAATTTATGTCAGATCATTATAATCTCGTACATGTTTATACCATACGCTTCACAAACGTATCTTTATTACTGTTTATAACATGTTGCTCGTTTTTCATGTTTAACATATTTTTAGAAGTTATGTTCCATAAATGTAAAAATACGTTGACCATATGTATCTACCACGTGGGATAACTTAATTGAATCAGATACTTTTTATCACAGGACAGCAATACGGAAATCACGAAACTAGCCCAGTTCTTAGGGACATATGTTAGTGATGAGTTAATTCGGAATATCGACAGTCTCTGTCAATTCGATAAAATGAAAAAGGAGAAGAATGCGACGGAAGACGTGACAGAGTGGAGAGATAATAATCCTGGGATGTACAGAAAAGGTGAGAGAGAGAGAGAGAGAGAGAGCTAGAGAGAGAGAGAGAGAGAATGAGAGAGAAAAGGATCTTATATTAAAAAGTTTAGTTTTTAAAAAATGACAGCAGTTGTAATGGTGAAAGATACAGTGAAACCATTACGCATTTGGAGGGAGAAAATTTTCTTTGAACCGTGCACTTGTTTATATTTCAGGTCAAGTTGGTGACTGGAAAAACTGGTTCACTGTCGCCCAAAGTGACATGTTTGACTCAATCTACCAACAGAAAATGGCCAAATCAAAGACGAAGATTAGATTTTGTATTTAGGTGCATTCTTTTATTTCAGCTGCAATTTTTTTGTACAGATTCCAGGTTGAAGACATGCAATGAACATGTACATAATTCATAAAGCCTTATTTTGTTGATAACCATAGAGCAAACTTTGTAAATAAATATTTTTAATGTTTTTTTTTTTTCAATTTCGTATGATTGTTATCGTTTTGAGTTCCTTTTATAATCGGAGTATAAATCTATGCTGATGATTAAAGTTCGATCTTTTTACAACTGTCTCCATATTTTTTGTTGAAACTTCATAATTTCTGTTGACAACCATTGAAATTAAAGCACTGATTATGTTTGTCGTGACCGTATGAACATCCTCTGACCTGGACTGTGGAAGTCTTTCCAACTAACACAGAAATACTTCTTACCAAAACTGACAATAGCCAAATTAGGTTTTTATCAAATAAGTTTCCCGCAATTTCAAAGTTTACTGCTGTCTACAACAATCAGCAGTTCAATACTACCATTTGTTCCTTGAATCAGATTGAGCCACTTTTAAAACGTCTACATGTTTCGAATTTGTTGTAATTTCCACCCATAACAGATGCTTTGATCTGCCATGTCTCTCCACCCATATCTAACCAGGGGTACATGGTTCTCTTCTCTTTTGGCATAATTAATCACCAATTGTCTGCGGACTTTTCCGTTTTTCTCGACTACGACAAAGAGCACACGGCGGGTGTGACCGGTCAGCAGAGGATGCTCACTCCTCCATGGCACCTGATCCTACCTCTATTTTTTTTAAGAGGTCCGTGTTCGCTCTGCTCCTGTTCTGTAATTTTCGTTTGGACTTTTAAAATTTAAACACTGTTCGTTATCCCATATGTCATTTGAGAGTGTCACCATCTCAATGATGGCAAGTACATTGCAGTTCAACTGGCATATTGCTTTTGCCTTTAGGACATCCATCACCCTGTAGTGGCCACGTAGTGAGTCAAGATCATAGCCTACAACTGTATATCTTCATGCTTCCCACAAACAGTACTTGTGGTATATGAGTGTGCAGTGATATTAAATTTATTTTATAATTCAAACGCCAAGATCATAGCAGACATCAGTGAAATATATGCCTATTTTATGGTGTCTCTTTCTTTTGTCAAATCCGGTTTTAGGTTAACCAGAAAAAGTAAAGTATGTGCTGTGACCTTTTTTCTTTCTACTTTTTCACATCCGTTAATTACAGTTATAAATTCATCAAGTTAATTAAATAGGAATAAACGATTATTACTTTTTAGTATATTTTTTACAATGATGAACAATTGCAAAATTCTTAAGATAGTAATTCAGAAAAGACTTGGTCTAAACAGTTTACCCACCAGTGAACAAACATTTCAAAGTCTTTGGAATTATATAAGCTTTTAATTGTCTCTCTACATAAAGCTGGGGGATTTTTTTTGTGCTGGGGGATTTTTTTTTTTTTTTTTTTTTTATTGAATTTTTCACTTTCACAGCACATACATGTATACATGTGACATATCTCGTACATTAGTTTATACAATCATATAAGAAGATCTTTAACTATTTTGTTATTTTATACTGTACAGTTCATGTATAGTGAAAGTATATTTTGGAAAGGAGAGAGAGAGAGAGGGGGGGGGGCATTGTTTACATATGTAAATATAAAATGGACCATATTCGCGTGTCAGATAGGTCCCTTTTATAGGGATATAGAGAAAAAAGAGAATACAGGAAAAAACAAAAAAGCATCACATTTCAAAAGAAAATAAAGTGACACAATAAATAACACTTTAACTATATATACTAAAGTACTACAGCTTATCGCATATTTTTTGCCAATGGCTTTCATACTCCTTATATCTACAGTTTTTCATTAGCATATATTTTTCGGTCAAAAGCCTTTCTATTATAACATTTTTTAATCCATGTATATTTGGATTTGCATGACTTTTATATTTACAAGAAAAAATATATTGCTTCACAATAAGAACTACCAAATTAAATAGTTTATAAATTTCTCTATTTTTATATTTTCCAAAAAGAACTGATTGTTTATCAAATGTTATTAACAAATCAAACTGTCTCAAAATCCAGTCTTCAACAGCAGACCATAATTCTTTTACTACAGTACATTCATAAAATAAATGACCAATACTCTCTTCATCTCTTTTACAGAAAGTGCATACAGGAGACTCTGCTTTTTTTATTTTGAAAAGATATTTATTTGTCGGAACAATCCTGTGGAGAATTTGGAACTGTAACCAATGTAGTTTTGATTCTTGTGTACATTTAAAAGGGAGTTCAAAAATTTTGTTCCAGGTTTCTTGTGCATAATTATGACCCTTTTCTCTCCATTTTGATATAGATGTACATGTTTCTCTCTTTTTATCTAATAGTAAGTTGTACATAAGTTTGCAACCTTTACAATTATTTGTAAACTGTAGGATATGATTGGGGATAACTGGTCCATATTCTTTTATGATTTGTAAGTTTGGTATGTATAAATCTTGTGTATGCAATCTGTTCCTTACAGCTGTTCTTATACTTGCATATTCAATAAAGTTTGTATTTGGATTAATTTGTTTCAATTTTTCAAAGCTTATAAATGTTCCATCAATATTAAGTAAATCACAGACAAAAATAAATCCTGTATCAGCAAAGCTTTTAAGAAATATTGACTTACTGTCTACTGTAATTTTGGGATTATACCATATATTATCATTTATAATACATTTTGCTCCTGTATTTTTAACCAGCTGAAAAACACCTCTTTCCAGAAAGAATTTTCCAAAGTTTTACATAAACTATATGAATAATCTGTTCCATTCTTCCATATTTCTGAGATTTTAATTTTTAAAATTGATTCTGAAAGCTTTACCCATTTTGTATCAGCCCTAAGAAGTCTTTTCATCCAAGTAGATTTAAGTGCAGTAATAAAATCACCATAATCAATCATTTTGAGACCTCCATGACAGTAATCTTGTACAATTGTACTTTTCTTTACTCTATGCACTTTACAACCCCATAAAAATTGAAAAATATCATTTTCAAAACTTTTCAAGTATTCAGTGGTTGGGTTGGGTAATGTTAGAATGAAATGATTTAGTTTTGGTATTATTAATGTCTTAATGACTGTAATTCGCCCAATAGGGGTTAATTTTCTTGATTTCCATTGATTTATTAATTTTCTTATTTCAAAGAGTTTTGGTAGATAGTTTAAGTCTTCCATTTGATCTAGTGTTACTGAGAATTTAATACCTAGGAGCTCGAAAGTTAAATTGTCCCAACTCAGTTTCCATCGCGAGTGGTGAAATACATCCCTTGAAAATTTTTTGCTACCAATCCAAACCATTTTTGTTTTTGTGAAATTTATTTTTAAGCCTGAAACCTGTGCAAAAGAGTCTAAAACCCTGAGGATGCCATCATATGATTGAGGTGTACCGTCCATTATTATTGAAGTGTCATCTGCATATTGAGATATTTTGTATTCTTCTCCATCTATGATTATACCTTTAATATCTTTATCATTTCTTATCAATATTCCTAAAATTTCAGCACAAAGTAAAAATAGATATGGCGATATTGGGTCGCCTTGTCTACAGCCTCTTTCTGGATAGAAATATTCTGAGATTACACCGTTTTGAATTACACAAGATTTTATTCCATTATAAAAGGTTCTAATCCAATTTTTAAAGGAGGGTCCGAAATTGAAAAAGTCAAGTGCTTTCAAAATAAAACTCCATGAAATAGTGTCAAAAGCTTTTTCAAAGTCAATTAACATTAATAGGCCTGGTATATCATTTTGTTCTGTATAGTACATGAGGTCAAAGATAAGTCTTATGTTTTCCCCAATAAATCTTCCTTTTAGAAATCCAGTCTGGTCTTTATTTATTAATTTATCTAAAACCGTTTTCATACGTTCAGCTATACTTCCTGATGCTAGCTTGTAAATTACATTTAATAAAGTTATAGGGCGCCAATTCTTCAAAAATTGTTTAGGTTTTCCTGCTTTGGGAATGCACGTTATTACACCAAGTTTATTAATATCTGAAAAACTTCCTATTTTAAGAGATTGATTTATTGCTCTTGTAATGAATGTACCTAAGTCTTTCCAAAAAAATTTAAAAAACTCACTTGTGAAACCATCAGGGCCAGGACTTTTGTCATTTTTGGTTTTTTTAAGAAAATTCAGTACCTCTGTATCAGTTATAGGACCTTCAAGGGTGTTTAATTCTTCATTATTAAGTTTTGGGCAGTCTATTTTTTCCAACTTTTCATGAACACTATATTCATCTATGATTTCTCTTTTCTTATATAGTTTTTCATAAAAAGACTTTGTTTCTTTTAATATTTCCATTTGATCAACAATGAATAACCCATCTTCCTTTTCTATATTTGGTATTTGTTTATTTATGAAGTTCCGAGTCTCAAGATTAATAAAATATCTAGTAGGCTTTTCCCCCTCATCAATCCATTTTGACTTTGACCTTATACAATGACCTTTTAATCTATTTTTTCTAATGTTGATTAACTCGTCTTGTTTATCTGAAAGTGAATTTAAAGAATTTTCTGTTAGATTCTGCTCTAGAAAAACAATATCTTTTTCTAATTCTTTTTCTCTTTCATTTAACTTTTTTTTCTTATAAGTGGAGTATGAGATGGATTTGCCTCTTATTTCAGTAAGCAGGGTGTCCAAAAAAAGTTGATCATCAATAATGAATTGTATCTCATCATTTCTAATATTATCTAAGTTTTCAAAGTTGTATATAGGGCAAGCATATTGTCTTTTTACTTCCCCAATTTTCTTTTTTATATAGTTAATATATGACATATCTACTAATAGGGAATTATTAAATTTCCAAAAACCTTTCCCGTTTATAAATTCATTTGCTTTATATTCTAAAATTACTGGAGAGTGGTCTGAGCGATAACTATTTTCATATTTAATTTGTGGTACTCGATTTGTGAGTGTTTCAGATATAAGGAAAAAATCTAGTCTGGCTTGTTTTATAGGGTTTTTTCTCCTCCATGTATATCTCTTTAGGTTTGGGTTGGTTTCCCTAAATATGTCTACCAGATTATATGTCTCTATTAATTTCAAAACTTCCATTCTTGCTTTTGGGTTGTTTAAGTGCTTATAGTTCATAGAGTCTGAATCTTTATTCATTACTAAATTAAAATCACCTCCCATTATAATATGCTGGGTATTAAGACAAGAGTCAATTTTTTTTTTATTTTAGAATAGAAATTGGGTGTATCTAAATTTGGACCATATATATTTACCAGTAAAAGGTTCATATTTTCAATAGTGGTATCTAGTATAAGATAATTACCACTATCGTCTTTATATACATTATGTACCTTATATTCAAAGTTATTATTTAAGAGAATTGCTACCCCTCTTGAATTTGTTTTGTAAGAATTAAAAAAGACTTTAGATGGGGGATTTTTTTTGGTATAGGATTACATTGGTTATGGGAAGTCGTAAGTATGCTGGTCCGTCAAAAAGCCGATCGCATTCCGGAAATTAAACGACTATGATGGAAGGAATTACCGAACAAATATTCGAGTCTTCCCTCCCCTAGGATCATGAACACGCATGTGTATTTTCAGTATCTGCCGAAAGATTTTCTTGACGAAAATGTAAAATGGTGAACATCATCCGTATCCTGAGGACATCGCAGTGTCGTTTTACAACCATCACAAAAAACTTCTGGAGTACGAGTTTGGTGGACCATGGGATAATTATCTACAACGATTCATTCAAGGAAAAGGTAAGAAAAGGTAAGACTTTTTGCAATTTTATTTGCTCGATTACGTTATAGCCATTTATATAATTTTTAGCTCACCTGAGCTGAAAGTACAAGTGAGCTTTTCTGAACATTTGTCCGCCGCTTGCCTGTCTGTCTGTCTGCCTGTCTGTCATCCCGTCTGTAAACTTAGTACTTAGTAAATTTTTAGAACCCACGGGTCAGTTACAACCAAACTTGGCTCAAAGCATCCTTGGATCAAGGGAATTCCAGTTTCTTAAAATGAAGGGTCAAGCGTTCTTTTAAAGAGATATGATTTTAAATTGTTGATAAAGTGTTGACATTTTTCAAAAATCAACATCTCTTTAACATATTGGCCAGATGAGCGAAAACTCGTGTGGAAGCATCATTAGGTAGTGTAGATTAAAGTTTTTAAATCAATGATAACCGGGTTTAGAGTTGGGCCACAAAGTGGAGGTTTAATTTTTATATAGGGATAAATTTAAAGCATAATCCAAAACATCTCCTCAAAATCATTTGGCCAGAAAAGCTTTAACGTACGCGGAAACATCAGTTGGTAGTCACTAGTGTAGACTTGTGTATAAGATCATGAGGTACAGTATATTCAGGTCCGTTCAAATCATGATCATCAGGGGTAGTGTGGAGCCACAATTAATGATTGAATTTTTACATAGAAAATAAATGAATTAAAAAAATATTCTTTGGAAGAATTTCAGACCTATAAATTATGATATTACTTATATTCTAAGTAATTTTAATATTAGGTATGTAGGTTAGATATTAAATTGTTCAAACCATGACCCTTAAACTAAAACTATGCTGTGTGGAGAGATGAGAATCAGCAGAAGAATCTATACTACTATATAAAAATTCTCGACTCGATATTTTTTAAGAATAATGAATCATTCTTTGAGTATTATGAGGCGATAAAAAAAAACGGTCGTGATGTTACCAAACCAATAAATTCCGAAGGTATTTATAATATATTTAATCACGCCCGAACGTATTTATAATAAAAAAGATTTATTATTTAACATGTATTTATATAATTTGCAGCATTTGTTCATCTAAATATTTTAAAATAATTGATATTTTACGTTATTTTCATTTCGAATAATTATGCACGCCTCGCTTGTGCCACAACAGTACGTCATTTGCGTTGTTGATGAAATGTATTGAACTATACTTGCAAAATTGATTAGAAGTGTTATCACAGATAATGACACTGGAAGATGTAAATATTGTGCTTTGATACTGGCAAATCGGGGGTAAACTGTCCTTTGTTTAAAAAATTATTAGATCACATGAGCCAAAGGCTCAAGTGAGCTTTTCTGATCACAATTTGTCCGTTGTCTGTCGTTGTCGTCGTTGTCGTCGTCGTTGTTGTAAACTTTTCACATTTTCATCTTCTCAAGAACCACTGGGCCAATTTCAACCAAACTTGACACAAAGCATCTTTAGGTAAAGGGGATTTAAGTTTGTTAAAATGAAGGGCCACACCCTCTTTCAAGGGGAGATAATAAAAATTGAAAATTTGTTGGTATTTTTCAAAAATCATTTCAAAAACCATTTGGCCAGAAAAGCTGAAACTTGTGTGGAAGCATCCTCAGGTAGTGTAGATTCAAGTTTGTTCAAATCATGTTCCCCGGGGGTAGGGTAGGGTCACAATGGGGGGGGGGGGTAGAATTTTTACATAGGAAAATATAGAGTAAATATTTAAAAATCTTCTTCTCTGAAACTGATCAGCCAGGAAAGCTGAAACTTGTGTGGAAGCATCCTCAGGTTGTGTAGATTAAAGTTTGTTCAAACCATGATCCCCAGGGGTAGGGTGGGGCCATAATGTGGAGGGTCGAATTTTTACATAGGAATATATAGATTAAATCTTTAAAAATCTTCTTCTCTGAAACTGATCAGCCGGGAAAGCTGAAACTTGTGTGGAAGCATCCTCAGGTAGTGTAGATTCAAGTTTGTTCAAATCATGATCCCTTGGGGTAGAGTGGGGCCACAATGGGGGTCAAAATTTTACATAGGGATATATAGAGTAAATCTTTAAAAATCTTCTCAGAAACCGATCGTGCAAAAAAGCTGTAACTTGTGTGGAAGCATCCTCAGGTAGTGTAGATTCAAGTTTGTTCAAATCGTGATCCCCAGGAGTAGGGTGGGGCCACAATGGAGGGTTGAATTTAATATACGAACATATAGAGTAAATCTTTAAAAATCCTCTTCTCTGAAACTGATCAGCCGGGAAAGCTATAACTTGTGTGAAAGCATCCTCAGGTAGTGTAGATTCAAGTTTGTTCAAATCGTGATCCCTGGGGGTAGGGTGTGGCCACAATGGTGTGGGGGGGGGGCAAGTTTTTATATAGGAATATATAAGGGAAAATCTTTAAAACTCTTCTTCTCAGAAACTGATTGGCCAGAAATGTTATTACTTGCATGGAAGCATCCTCAGGTAGTGTAGATTTAAGTTTGTTCAAATCATGATCCCCAGGGGTAGGATGGGGCCACAATGGGGTGTCGAATTTTTACATAGGAATATAAAGAGAAAAATCTTTTAAAATCTTCTTCTCAGAAACCGATCTGCCAGAAAAGCTGTAACTTGTGTGAAAGCATCCTCAGTTAGGGTAGATTCAAGTTTGATAAAATTATGATCCTTATGGGTAGGGTGAGGCCTCAGTGAGAGGGGGGTTGAATTTTCACATTAATATATAGAGAAAAATCTTTAAAAATCTTCTTCCCGGAAACCGATCATGCAGAAAAGCTGCAACTTGTGTGGAAGCATCCTCAGGTAGGGAAAATTCAAGTTTGTTCAAATCATGATCCCCGGGGGTAGGGGGGGGGACCACAATTTGGGGGGGGGGATGTGACAAATTTTTACATAGGAATATATAGGGAAAAATCATCTTCTAAAACACAAATTGTCTAGAAAAGCTCTAACTTTAGTCAGTTCAGATAGTGTAGATTAAAATGATTCACAAATTATTCACAAAAACTCGAATGTTATTATATATGGTTTTACTTCTATGCAAACATTTTGAAATATTGTTGATTCTTTAAAATTCTGGCCCCTGGACAATTCTTGGACCTCACAAGGGGTTCAAAATTTGATTTAGGTTTATAATCCATATATAAATAGTTGTTTAAGTCTGATCATCTTCTTGAGAACTGCAATGCTCAATATGTGATATGACTGTAAAACCATCCTGTTACAAAGGGGCTCAATGATAAACATAAGAATATGCAGGGGAATATTTTTTTAATACAGGATCTATTATACGACATTGATCAGATATTTTGTATATGACTCTATAGAGCTGATTTTATTATGTTTATTGTTGCTCAGGTGAGCGATGTGGCCCATGGGCCTCTTGTTAACATTGTACTTAAGGTGGTATGGGACACCTGTCGATATCAATGTGGTTAAAAGTACAATATTTTCAACAACAAAAACTTTCAATGGTTAAGAATTTTCAAATTTACCAAAAAATGTTCTAAAAAATATAAGCAGTGTAAACATAAAAACCCTAAAGAGAGTCAGAGAAAGAGAGAGAGAGAGATAGAGAAAGAAAGATGCTATATAAGAGGTGAATTGAAATCAAGTTAAGGTGTGAAGTGTTGAAAAATGCGATGAAACCGTTACGCGTTTGGAGGAAAAATTTTCTTTGAACTTTGTATTTAAACTTTGGTTTATATTTCAGGTCAAATTGGTGACTGGAAAAACTGGTTCACTGTCGCCCAAAGTGACATGTTTGACTCCATCTACCATCAGAAAATGGCCAAATCAAAGACAAAGATTAAATTTTGTATTTAGATGCATTTTATCTATTTAAGCTGCAATTTTTGTTCAGATTCTATGTAGACGAAATGCATTTTGCATAATTCATGAATCTTTAATTTGATAATTACCATAGAGCAAATATCAAAGATAAATATCTTTAAGATGTGGGGGGTTTTCAATTTCGTATAGTTGTCATCGTTGTGACCTCTTTTTTTAATCGAAATATATGCTGATTATTACAATTGATCATTTTTCAAGTTTAATAAGTTTATTATATTTTATTAATTTCAACACAAAACACTTCCTACCCGATAACTGGAACAAATCTTGTTAAACTGGATTTAGTTTTAAAATGTATAAATTATATAATTATTAACTGTTACTCAAGGGGAATTTCACATATATTTAGATAATATTCAGACGACATGCATATGGACATCAAAGACATATACACAATATTTGGAACATATCTTGTCATAAATATATAATTGAGCTGGAATTAGTTTTAAAAATGTATATATTATGTAATTTTTTTCATCTGTTACATAAGGGGAATTTCATATATATTTAGAGAATATTCTGACGACATGCATGGGCATCCATGGCATATTCAAAAAGTTTAAATACCTTTATTAATGTCTTTTGTCTTACAGCATCATTTAAACGTTTTCGTGTTCCATATAGGAAAATTTAAAGTTCAAATTGTTTTCATGTGTATACGTATTTGCAGCGTTCATTCTACCGTCTGCATGTACAAGTTTGGCCCCGACTACACCTGCCATTTAACACCTGGTAAAAATGGTCGCCCTTTCACAATACATTTTTTTCCATTATTTTACCATATTGTTGATGTGGAAATGAATGGTAGAAGGTCTAAAAAGTTATCAATTTTTCATATATAAACAAAATAATTTGAACTTGTACATGTAAATGTTTTTGCATGACTTCATCGCCAGATTGTTGTATTCACAAGGGATTTCTTTTTAGGAGATATTCTTTCTTCTATCTAAAGGCTCAAAGTGCTGGGTTTGCTATTTAACGAACACGGACCCCAATTTTATTATCTGAAATATAATTATTAATTTTTCGCTGTTTTTTCAAAGCTTATTATAGAAAATTGTTGTCATTAAGAGCATCGGTATATGAATTTGTTATCGTGATTTGAATAAAAAATTCCCCATGCGTATTTTATGATTAATTTGAATGTTGTTTTGTCAAGGTTCTATTATTTTCATTCTAAATTCTACATGTACATGTTCATTAAGCAACATGCATGTTTATAATACGCTTCATTTGGATGTTCCTCTCAAATTCTTAGGAAAACTTTTTTTTTTGTAAATTGGTGGTCAATCCCAAACTTTTATGGAAGCGTTGCGACTTTTTCATTTAATCAGTAAAATATCAACACCTTATGTATTAAAGAATCTGAACAGCATCTTTATTAAAACCTTACCATGCTCTATACTTACTGGTGGACGGCCATCGTAATGACTGAGATACTTCGATGTTTAGAGAGTAGGATGCTCCAGGAAATGTTATACTTGTTTAACATTGGTTGAAATAAATGTTTTTCTGGGCTGTCTTTCTTTATTGATAACGTTCATGCTAACCAACATAAGGCTTTTAAAGAAGATAGATATGAAAAGAGTCAATTCAATCAAACTTACAATCACTTGTATACTAGCATCAGGCTAGTTTCGTGGCCCTTTAATTTTATAATGCTGTTTACCCATAATTCTCTGCAAAAGCGCAGTTAGGTAGAACCGCTGACACCTAGTAATTCCCGGGTTGGCTGCCGTGTGACGAGACACGATTTTGAGGGCAGCTCATATTTGCTGTACAGAGCGTCATTATTGCAGTATGCATTGTGCATGAACCTTGTTAATAAGCGGGCACGGATAGCAGACCGTGGTAAGTATATTTTATCGTTTTATGCAGTAGTTTTGTGTATTCGACTAGTAATTCTTGTTTATTTGTTGAGCTAAAAATAACCTTGGCCAGCGTTCACCTGTTAAACTTACCTGTGTGAGCAGTCGAGCGTATCTTTTGCGTAGAAGTTTAAATGCCATATTTATATTATCGATAAAGACCTGTATTAGAACTGTATTGCTTTAAGTGTTATTCTATGCGTATTTTTTGTATACTAGCGGAAAAAAGAAACTGTGCATTATAAAATTTAGTATAATTTTTTCTATATCTATTGTTTGTATTTATAAAATTTATAAACAATCGATAATGGTATTGTTTTTGACAATATCGGATGGTAACCGTCCTGGTGCACGGACTTTTTCATGGTTAGTGAGCACCTGTTGTTTATTGAAGAATTTGTACGCACGAGTTTTACGGGCCAATACTGTTTGGAATAAGAACTGTAAAGGATTTTTTAAGACTTTTTTTTGTTAAGGAAATCACTTTAGTTTCAACAAAATTTACCCCTATTTCATGCCACGACTCAACGAAAACCAACGTAATCGTGCTGTTGGGATGCTGCAATCTGGGGTGGCACAAAATACTGTAGCAAGACACTTTGGAGTTCATCGGAACACCATCCAGTCATTATGGAGACGTTTTCAACAATCTGGCAACACCCAGGATCGACCGCGCTCTGGGCGACCTCGTGTGACGTCACGTCAACAGGACAACCACATTAGACTTGTGCATCTGAGAAATCGTTTCCAGACAGCAAGTTTGACTGCCCGTAGCTTCCAGGGCTTCAACCAATTAGTCCAAGAACTGTGGGTAATCGTCTGCGCGAGCAAAACATCAGACCAGGACGTCCAGCGGTGCGTCCAGTACTGCTTCAACGTCATTGTATCGCCAGACTGGCGTGGTGCACACGACATCTGCGATTCAGAATACAGGACTGGGCCAATATTCTGTTCACTGATGAATCCAGATTTCATTTGGATAGCAGTGACGGCCGTTGTAGGGTGTATCGTCGCGTTGGGGAGCGTTACCAAGATGCTAGTGTTGTGGAACGTCGACAATTTGGTGGAGGTAGCGTTATGGTGTGGGGTGGAATATCAGCACGTGGAAGGACCCCTCTACAAATTGTCAATAGAAATCTCACCGGCGTACGCTATCGAGATGAAATTATTCAGCGTCATGTGATACCCAACATACAGAGACAGCAAAATCACATCACTCTGCAGCAAGACAACGCAAGGCCACACGTTGTACGTGTAGTCAGGGACTTGTTTGTTCACAGAATGTCGATGTCTTGCCTTGGCCAGCTGTTTCCCCCGATTTGTCGCCGATCGAGCACGTCTGGGATGAAATGGAAAGACGTTTACGCCGTTTACCAAATTAGCCAGTGACATTTGCTGATTTAAGCCAGGCTTTAACCAACATCTGGAACAACATCCCTCAAGCATTTCTGAACACTTTAGTGGCATCAATGAGGCGTCGCTGTCAAGCATGCGTGAACGCAAATGGTGGTCACACGCGTTATTAATTTTGTTAATTCAATTTCAAATAACAGTGACTTTCGAGTGTGCTGAAATTGACGTTATTCGACGTTGACATTAATGTGTTATGAGATGTTGTTACGAATACATCTGTTAACAGTATTACAAAAAATAAAATTTGTTCATTGTAATTTTTAAATTTTTTTATCATATATTAAATAATGCACAGTTTCTTTTTTCCGCTAGTATATTTGATAAAACTTGCTGATTTATTTAAATGTCTTGGGCGGAAGTGTGCGCCATATTTATTTTGTTATTATTACATGTTCATGTTGCTATGAAACTCAACTTTTTTAACATATAATTGACAGACACTTATTATATTATTATTTTATAACAGTATCATCAAATGTTGCCATACTAAGGTTGCCTACATGTACTTATTACTGGAATAATTTGTAGCGTTTTGACTTGGTCATACAGCGATGAAAGTCTAGTGGGGGTAACCACCCTGATGTTCAACACTACTACGGTACCTAAGGTCCAGGACTACAGCTCTGAAAGGATTCCACGGTGGGGATAAAGGAGAGAAGTCAAGTCTACTCTGACATCAGCGATGAAATGAAATACACGCAGATATGCGAGATCAAGATAAGTGATAGCGTGACTTGGAACACAAGTGATAGAATATTTAGTGATTAATATGTGAACAGTTGAAAACAAGTTTTCACGTGAGGTGTGGCAACCATGTTTTGAGTTTACATAAAATCATTATATACCGGTATAACGTCTGTTTGTCAAAAATGGGTTTTTTTTTAATTTACAACTATAGTATTTTTTTATAACTTTGTGTTAAAGTTGGGTTATTAATTACAGTAATTTGAATGAGTATGGGGTGTGAGCGAGTATGGGTGTCAAAGTGATATTGTAAATATATTTCATTTGTTCTTTTGTAATTAAGGAATAAGGAATCATTCTTTAAGTATTATGAGGTGATAATTTCGGTCGGGGCGTGATCAAATCCAATAAAGCCCATAGCAGCCTTTCCAAGCATTATACTTCAAAATCATAAATCGTTTATGGATATCTTTAATATCCCCAATAAACAAAATGAGTTTGATTAACCTTATTTGTACTGGATTCCAAAGCTTCACAAAAGTCCTTACAAACAGAGATATATAGCAGGTTCCAGTAAATGTTCTATCAAACCTCTCTCTTTACTCCTTACTAAAATTTTTACAGTATTGAAGGAGAAACTTCAAGAATACTGTACAACAATATACTTCAGAAGCGGTGTGAATCAGATGTGGATACTAAAAATCTCTATAGAATAATTAGAAACTTTGAGGTCAACAAATCTTGCCAAAATCAATAGCATCAAAACGTACGATTTGTCAACCCTTTATACAACCATTCCCCATGACAAATTAAAATCAAGGCTTTTTGATATCATCGACTGTTGTTTCTTTAATATAAATAGAACTCGAAAGAATTCTTACCTTGTCATTGGAAATCTTAAACATTTTGTTAAAAACCATTCTGATTGCACACACAAATACTCTGAAGTTGTAGTGTTTGGAAATTAAGTCTTCCAATAATCTGTTCCCATGCCCGATTGTGAGCAGACCTATTTTTGTATTCTTATGAATCATAATTTATTGAAAAACTTGTACGTGAAAAAAATAAATCACTCACTTTGGCTTCAACTCAACATTCAGGTATATCGACGTATTATCAATTAACATTTGATATTTCCATATTTACGTATTTACTCGCTATATCCAAGTGAACTTAAAATTATAGATACCACAGAGTCTGTGTCATCTGTTTCATACTTGGGTATTTTTTCTTACTGGAAATAGACATTGATTGTAACCTATCAACAAAACTTTATGGTATGACCTCAATTTTTCTATAGTCAACTTCCCTTACTTATGTAGCAAAATACCTTCATCACCTGCATATGGTGTTTTTGTCTCTCAGATAATTCGATACGCAAGGCCATGCTCTTCATATGAACAGTTCCTAAGGCGAGGCAAGCTACTGACAAACAAGTTGATAAAACAGGACTATCAACAGCATCGATTGAAGTCCTCTTTTCGTAAGTTCTATGGTCGATACAACGAACTTGTCAGCAAATACAATCTTCCACTGGGTCGCATAATGACTCGCGTTTTTCATACTAATCGTTAGACCATAATTAATCCCCTAATTGTCTACGGACTTTTCCGCTTTTTCCCGATTACGACAAAGAGCACATGGCGGGTGTGATCGGTTGGCGGGAAATGCTCACTCCTCCTGTGCACCTGATCCTACCTCTATCTTTTTAGAGGTCCGTGTTGCTCTGATTTGGGTTTGTATTTCGTTTTATGGATATTTGAGATGGTTGGCGGTTTGTTATTGTCGTTTGTCATTATATGAGTTCCAATTCTGTTTGCTTATATTGAATATTCAAGATTTTAGACACCAGAGGGTGTGCCATGACCTTTAATAAGTTTATTTGGGCAAGGTCAAGGTCGCTGGAATGAAAAATGCAAATTTCGTGTCCGGTCCATATCTTTCTTATGGATAAACATTAGAAGTTCTTACTTCACAGAAAGATTATTTATGATTTGGGGTGTGTCATGACCTTGACCTAAGATCATTTTGGCGAGGGCAAGGTCATTGTTTAAAAAGCCGTATTCCTTCTATGTCATGTCTTGTATTAATGGATAGGATTGAAAGGTAGAATTTGACACAAAGAGTACTTGTGTCAGGCCACAAAAATTGTTATATTATCATACTTGCCCATCCCTCTGAAAATGGCCCGCCCCGATGTATTTTATCTTCTCTATTTTTTTCAAATGGTATGGAAAAAATTTTCGGAAAAAAAATCGGGCTCGGTATACCAAAGATTCAAAACATTTAGTGGCTGCTTGACAAGTGGATTATCGTTTGATTCCAGTCATGTTTGTTATCATAAGAATGCAAATGTCTTCATGCATTAAAAGTGAAGTTGAAATAAAATGTAATATTTAAACAATAGAAATGGGTTTGTGTACTCATATAAACATAAAAAAACATTTTTTAAAAAGCAGTTGTTATTGATAGAACATGGGCGGTTAACTAGATAGCATCCATCATTTTATAAAATAAAAAATACTTGAGTTATAATTTTTTTTTTTCTTAGCGGTAAGTATCATTTCTGAGCTTGCTCACAGTACCTTTAGTTTTAATTGTTTACCTCGTATTCGCAACTTAAAAATGATAGTTGTGATTCTACTATCCAGGAGCAAGTACAGGACAACATGTTTCAAAACTGTCTTAAAATTATTTTATTTCTCTCGCACTAATATACCCCCATTTTTATTATATTTCGTTATATCAAAACTAGTTTATATATCGTATGAACTGTCCCTTTCAGATAAAGAGTATCTTTAAGGTTAAGAGAGATTTAACTTTGTAAAGGACAAAGTCGATGTGCAAGACATCCAAGGAGTTCCGGATGAATATGAATTTCCTCGAGCGGCAGCGTTTGGAATCAAGGGCAGACTATTCAGTCTAGCTAAGTTGTGTGCCCGACAACATCGATGTTGTGCAATATTACCATTTTCCTGAATTCTGAAGAAATGTAATAGATGTGAGTTTTTAATTATATTGTCTATTACTTTTCTATCATAAATAATCGAATGTACCTTTGTTTTTTTTAACGTTAAGTTTGGATCTGGTTAATTCAGTTAATATAATTATGGTACATATGTAGCAAATATATTAATAGCTTGACAAATGCATGTAGAACAATCATGCAATCATTACACATAATTAGATTAATAATTTAATTATGATTTGTACCGGTAAAACTATTTTATTTTATGAAGCATTTTAGCCTTTAAATACTTTTTGGAATGCCCTAGCTAAAAATAGCTTAATGCACCTTATCTGAAGTTTCTAGGAAGATATACTCGAAAACATTGACGTGCGCCCCACATTATTTGAATTTATTGGGACTCCATACAATACAAAATCAATTTCTAGTGTTATCACAGTCAAAACACTGAAAAATAAAAATATATATTGGTGAATTTCCTTTGGAATTAGCCTTTAAATAAATTTTGGAAAACCCCGGCTTAAAATAGTTTAATGCATTTTTTGGAGGAGAACATACTATAAAACGTGGCCTGGCATTGCCTGACCTTGCCTCATTAATTTTAAATATATTTAAGTCTAAATAATGTATGCTACTATTTTTCGTTAAGGTATATAAAATAAATGTTTAACTACCACATTTTGTACCTAATGAATGCAATGGTCCGTTATTTTTAATCATGGTAGCATTTTAAACGTGTTAATATAACTAATACTACATCAGCTGTCCAACAAAATTTTACATTGAAGCCTACGTGTACTAATAACCAGACCAATAATTTGGATCAGTATTCTTTATCATTAAATGTAGTAGTGTTCACTTGCCACTATAGTATCCGTATATTTGTATGTTTTGAAGCAAAATGCTGTAATTAACAATTATCTATAAAAAGCTGAATTGAAAATCTTGTAAAAAAAACGTAGCTATAGTATCTGTACATCTGTACCTATAGTATCTGTACACTTGTATGTTTTAAAGCAAAAAGCTGTAATTAACAATTATCTTATCTATAAAAAGCTCAATTAAAAATCTGAAGAAAAAATATTGAGATTTCTTAATACACGACAATTGACTGAAAACATATACTCATGTCTGACTTGTTTAAATTATAAGATACTTGACACAAATTAAAATGAAAAAAATATTTTTGAATTTTATGTATGAAAAAGTATACTTGAATGATTCACTAGAATTTGAATGTCAAAAGTCAAGTTACTATCTGCAAAATACCATGGAAAGATGTCGTTGTTATGTAAGCAACGCTTTAGTCTTATATTTGTTTACAAATATTGTCGAGTACAAACATTTCTTTGACAAAATTGCATGTGGTAAACAAATAAACTGATTTAATGTGTTCATAAATGATTTTATCAATAAAATAAGCAACATTGGATTGAAACTTATACCAATGCATCACATATGTTAACTTTAACAGAAATCGATCTTTGTTTACAAAACAAAGAATTCTAACTTCTGTATCATGCTTGTAACTCTGTATTTGACTTTCAAAGGTTGTCAAAGCATTAAAAACATACATAATGACCATTCTAGACATTAAAAATGGAACAATAAATTTTGAAAAATAACCTTAAATCGTATCCAAGTTCCTTTAAGTTGCTCAAAATAGCCACATGTAAACACAAATTACATTTTTATTGACATGTATTTCTAATAAAAAAATGTTTTGCTACAGCATTATTATTAAAGTTGATAATAAGTTTTAAAAATTGTTCAATACATTCATAATATAGTTTACTTAGTAAGTAAGCATAAATAGAAGGATTTTCGCGACAACTTTAATGAAATTTTGCCATACCATATTTCAATTTTTATAAACACTCTAAGGACACATAAAATAATATTTAGATTCTCATCCTTAATTGCTAAAAATATGGGGCAGATGGAGATGGGTAGTTTTTATTTTTTTATTTTTTAAAACATCTCTTTTTCACCGTTCTTGAACTAACAACTGCTTTATTTTTTTAATTTTTAAATTGTTAATGCTAATACACAACCAATTTGTAATCTTTGAGATCCATTTGTTTCATCTTAACTGGTTATGCATGTAGACATTGTATCCTATTGAAAAAACATGATTCGAATCAAAGTATAATCCACATGTCAAGCAGCCAATTAAGTATTCTGACTTTTTTGTATATAAACCGAGCCTAGTTTTTTTCCGGAAATTTTTTCCACATAATTCTTTTTAGGTCACCAAGTCACTCAGGTAACCTATTGCAATTGGTCTTCGTCCGTCGTCGTGCGGTGTGCATCGTGCGTTAAACATTTTACATTTTTAACTTCTTCTTAAAAATTAGGCCAACTGTTACCATTTTTTATGAGAAGCATATCTGTGGTAAGAGGAATAAAAATTGAGAAATTCTACCACTCCGGGGTACCATATGCGGGGCGAAATATATAAAACAAGAGGCCTATGGGCCATATCACTCACCTTAGGAACAATAGGCATGATAAAATCAGCTTAATAGAGTCATAATACAAAATCTGGACAATGTGGTATAATACCTGTCGATCCTGTATAAATAAAAATCTTTTTTTCCCCTGGATATTCTAATGTTTATTATCAAATCTCTTTTCTAACAGGGTCTTTTTATAGTCATATCTCATGTTGAGCATTGCAGTTCTAAAAAAAATCCTAAACAATTGTTTATATATATGATATAAACCTACATCAAACTCTAAACTCCTTGTGAGGCCCAAGAATCGCCCTGGGGCCAGAGTTTAAACAATTTAAAGAATCAGCAATATGTCAAAATGCTTACATATATGTAAAACCATATATGATAACATTTCAGTTTTTGTGAATAATTAAAATGATTTCCTTTGTACAATTGGATCCCCAAAGTGGCCCCACCCTACTCCTCAAGATTCTGATTTTAACGACTTTAAATCTACACTACCTGAAGTTGCTTCCACTAAATTTACACCTTTTCTAAGCAAATGCTGTTTTAGAAGAAGATTTTTAAAGATTTTTCTCCATATATTCCTATGTATAAATGTGGTCCACCCCCCCCCCCCCCCCGTTGTGACCCCACCCTACCTCCCGGGATCAGGATTTGAACACATTGCTTCTACACAAGTTTTAGCTTTTCTGGCCAATTGGTTTTTGAGAAGAAGATTTTTAAATACTTTAATTTCCTATGTAAAACTTTAAACCAATTGTGACCCCAACCTACCCCTGGGGGTCATGATTTTCACAATCTACACTACCTGAGGATGCTGCCATACAAGTTTCAGCTTTCCTGGCTGATTGGTTCCTGAGAAGAAGATTTTTAAGGACTGTTCTCAATATATTCCTATGTAAAAATTTGACCCCCATTGTGACCCCACCCTACCATTGGGAGTCATGATTTTAACAACTTTGAATCTACACTACCTGATGATGCTTCCTCACAAGTTTCAGCTTTCCTGGCTGATTGGTTTCTGAAAAGAAGATATTTTAAGATTTACTCCAAATATACCTTTGTAAAAATTTGACCCTTAATTGTGGCCCCACCCTACCCACGTGGGTCATGATTTGCACAACTTTAAATCTGCACTCCTTAAGAATGCTTCCACATAAGTTTCAGCTTTCCTGGCTGATTGTTTTCTGAGAAGATTTTTGAAAATTTCACGAAAATTTTCAATAATTCCCAATTATCTCCCCTTGTAAAAGGGCATGGTCCTTAAATTTAACAACTTTCACCTCTTTCCCTGAGGGTGTTTTGTTATCAGTTTGGTTGAAATTAGCCCAGTGGTTCTGGAGAAGATTTTGAAAATGTGAAAAGTTTTCAGACGGACAAACAGACGGACAGACGGACGACAGACTTTGTGATCAGAAAAGCTTATTTGAGCTTTCAGCTCAGGTGAGCTAAAAAGCCAAATTTTAAAAAATCCTCTCTGCATCCACACATGTGTAAAAAAAAAAAGTAAATGCATTAGAATACTGTAAATTCCTTATATTACGCGAGTACTTAAATCCGTGATCCCGCTGGTTTGTATCAAATCGCGAGAATATAAAATCGCGAACGTAGAACTTTTCTCCTTATTTCTTATAGTTCTCAACTCTCAGAAAATAATGGCGAGATTTTAAAATCTGCGAAGGGTGCTTCTCGCGATTTTACGCGGATATTAATTCCTCGCGTTCAATTAGGAATCTACAGTAATGTCCATGAAGCCCTCTACCTAAATTGTGAAATTCATGACCCCTGGGTCAGGGGTTCAGGCCCTAGGGTGGGACCAGTATAGAACAATTTTATTAAATATTTAACATCTTCTCTATTCCCAGATGTGTTTAAGGAAAACTAAATGCAAGGCAATGATGTCCATGAAGCCCTTTACTAACATTGTGAAATGTATGGTTCCTGGGTCAGGGGTTTAGGCACTAGGGCGGGGGTAACGTGGCCACAAAGTGATCTTGTATTGATTAATATTTATAATTTTTTTCTGTACTATCACAACTGAGGAAAATAGTCATACATTTTTATTATGTTCATAATGCCCTGATGTTAAATGGTGAGATTCGTGGTACCGAGAACATGAAACAGAAGTTGTTTAACATGTATTTTTATCTAAGGTAATTGCTGTTTTTCATCTATAAACAATTTTAAACTCATCTTGAAAACTACATGGTAAATTGTCACCTGGCAAAATTAAATTGATATGTGATATATTTTAGGATCTACTTTACTTTCAAAAATCTTCACTACTCTATACTATATATACTCCCACATCTGTAAAAAACATTATGTAGACCAGGAAGCCCTCTACCAAAATTGTAAATTTCATTTCCCTCTGGGAAGAGGTTTTCACTCAATATGGGGCCAAAATAGTCTTATAGTGTTAAATAAATCCATATAATAGGTTTGGGTGGGCTGTATATAATGTTAAACATTTCAATTATTTTATTCAGTTTTTGAATTTTAAAGAAAGTCATGAGTACATATTTAGATAGGAACATGAATGAAACTGTCTATCAAAATTAAAAATATCATAAAAGCCTTTGGCAAGAGTTTGAGTAGGGGGTGTAACAGTTAATGGAGTTTTCTTCTTTTGCTTGTTCATATTTAATAATTAATTATTGTAAATTGATGTTATTAAGAAGTTAAAATATTAAAAGAGTTAAACAAGTATTTTTTATTTATTTAAAACAAAACAACCAAAACAGTTTTTTAAGTTTTTAAATAAACGGAAGACTTGTTATTAAGAATATAATAAATACTGATGTTATTGAATGAATGGTTGAAAACTGAACAGGAAAAACATAAGAATTGATATAACAAAAGTGATTTTTGTTTTCGTATAAATGTCCTAAAGGGGAGAGTGTCTCGGGATGGAAAAGGAGGGGTTGTTGTTTTTAATAAAACATTTATACCAGCCATCTTTAGTTTATCTATGAAAACATATAAACATAAAAGCTATCTTGATAGTTAACAAATATGGGACAATTATTTCCTATCAATGTCCTTGTAAGATTTCAGGTAGGTGGTAGTCATTACTATATTTTAGATTTTATTTTACTCCAGAATGAAGCTTAACTAAATGCTTATATAAGAATCCTCAGTGGTCTATGTATGGGCTATGTTACTCAGGTGACCGTTAAGACCTGTTGGCCTCTTTCAGAGGGGCGGGCGGGAATGAGAATCTAAAAAAATATCAATTTTAGTAGGCTGAACAATTTATATAATAAACACAGATTACTTGCCTGTACAGTGGCCCACTGTGGTACTACTTCGTCAGCATTGGGTTGTTACACTTATACAAATATGATGTCAAGCCATCTACAGCATGTGTGTAAGCTCCAGGCATAGTAGCACGGAATCTAAAGTCTTCTTTCTATGTGACCACATCTATACTAAAAATACACAAAGGAGGATTAAAAACACAAAACATACGCCATATTTTATTCTGTATAATCTTGCATGCTAGGTATCAATAGATTGGAAAAGGGCCACATTTTTAGAAAAACCTCAAAATGATATGCATTGGTAACAATTTCGAAGTTTTATAGCGGTTTTGTTTTACCAATTTTCTCTCCAGTGACACTCTCTTCGATCATATGTCGCGCACCAGTTATTCTGTGATTTGTCATCGATCATTTCAATATTTTTATCATTACTCGTTCGCAATCGAATTAAGAATTTCCCTCTCAAATCTGACTTCAATTACGTATATCTTTATACACATTAAACTCATGAAAGAGAACGCGAGTGTCCCCGGAGCTAAACCTAGTAGAAAACGTGTAAAAAAAATCCAAATTGTTGCCGACGCATACATTATGCAGGTATTTCTAAAAACTATAGTTCTTTCTCGATCCGTTGATACCTAGCATGAATCATTGGTAGCGATTATCTTAAGTTTAGATATCTCTTTTGTGGGGTTTTTTATAATATAGAGTTGGTCCCATAGCTAGAAATGAAAACGTTCGTGACGAGACCCTGTGTTTTGGGCACACATGTACAGTGTAATGCGTCCGAAGAATACAGAACGTGGACTAACTCTTAAAGCTAAACACCGCTCGTATATAGGCACTGTCCGCCATATTTCCATTTCATCACTGCTGTCCCTACAACCATTATATAAGGGACAGACCTCTAGTTCAAAGTACTTCGCTGTAGAGGTCTCACCTGTGTGGACGTAATATTGCTTAGCCGTGTTACTCGGTCGCGATTTGTTCAGGCCAGGAGAATACTGAACATCAAATAAATGGGTCAGTGCATTATTTACAAAAAAAATATGCACATAGAATAAGAAATAAATGCATAAAATATAAAGACCACGAAAGGAATACTACTTGTCGGCACCGAGTTTCAGGTGTGCAATCTGGTGTAACGAAATCGAAGGGTTTATATACCAGGTACCTGTGTGATGGTGCCTATTTACGAGCGGTGTTCAGCTTTAATATGAAAAGTAATAAGTCATACACTGTACAAAGAATATTCAAGTAACACAGCGCTATGAGGAGCCCATGTTGTTGATATATTGTAAAAAGTAATTTGACCTTCTAGAAATAATTTGGTGAATATGTGCAAAAACTCTCTCATTATTAAAATATGAAATAATAATCAATTACCGTAGATATTTGGGAAAAATTAAGATGTTCTTCCTCCAGGGAAAATAACTGTGAAATGGTCAGCTTCTTATAAGTTATCATTTTAGAAAAATTTTAAATTTGGTTCATTTTGCATTAATTGTTAGCTAGCAATACAAGTTCAAATAACGACTTGTGAAATATGATCCTTTAACAAACGTGATATATATATATATATATATATATATATATATATATATATATATATATATATATATATACAGTACCGTCAACGCGGATCCCGTATTTTCCGCGCATCCCCGCGGTCCAAATTGCAACGCGGTTTAAAACAGGTGTCTCAGGTAAAACCGCGTACCCCCGCGGTAGAGTTGTCTATCAAATCAACACCGCCGCGGTCTTGACGATAAATTACAGGTGAACAAAAGTATCGAACTGAAACGCGAGTTATCTCCCTCGACTAAAAAAATAATTGACAGCTACACTACACTTAATGTATATATCATTTTATTTAATGGAACTATCTAGAATAACATACGATACATATTTTTAAAATATTAAATTTATAGAGTGTGTTTAAAATCATTCATCAATGCTTCTTCATTTAAATACTTGACGATGTATTTTTACAATCCATTCAAATTGACATAGCCTATTAAAAAATTTATAAGTATGCTTGGAAGTCGGATTATAATTTCTTTTTCTTTTTATTCAGTCTTATTAAGTTGTGAAGAAGTATTGAAACTTTTCTATTTAATCTACGTAAACTTCATACCGGGTAAATTGAATTGATGAAACGCTTTTGCCGATCTATATATATCCGTGCGATCGAGTTTCAAAAAACTTTCAACCAGTTTGCAATCGTATTATAGAAAACAATAATTACACATTTACATGTATTGATTATATTTGTATTTTGCGTGTATTTTAATGTTCTTAATCAACTTGTTCATGGGCAAGGTTTTCTGTACAAGTGATATAATACACGATCTGGAAAACAGTTACTTTTTATATACAGTAAGAATATTCGCAAAGCAGTTTATGGCAATTTAAGGTCGCGAGGATATTTGTCAGGTTAACATCAGAGTTAGATTGATAATATTAAAAATAATTAGTGTTGCTCTCTTATTCTAACCTGATATGCTTGTTATATCACTGCTGTCTTTAACTCGATTATTTAAGGTGTTATTCTGTACAAGAAATGGAATGAGGTAGTTACATCACAAACAGCATGGGAAATTGTACATGTTATTAAATGCATACATCTCGAATTACTTTTTAAAAATTCAAATGCAAACTATTTTTGTACACATTTCCTCTATTGTGTATTAATTATAAGTCGCGATCATTTCCTGTGTATAGTGATTAACAAACCCAGGGTAGAAAACGACATGCCCTAGGGGTTTTCACACCTATTCAAGACAAAAGAAAATCTCCAAATTGCGTACGGCTTCGTCTAACCGTACAACACCACCCATTACCTATCTTACAGAGGAGGCTTCATGATTATTATGAGTGTCGTAGATCTTGATTTTATCTACGATCTTTATGTGTGAGAGAGAAAGAGAGAGAGAGAGGGGTAATGTGCTTTAGCCCCCCCCCCCACTTTCCATTTGCTTCCGACGCCACTGCATTCATTTGAAATATACTATATATACTATATATAATTAAATATTCCTAAGTTTAGTATTCATAAAAGAATAGGGAAAGTATACATTTTGACTGAATCCAACTTGCAGTTTCAGTCTGAGTCCACGTGCTTCACCTGTCAATTAAATCTGCCCGCGATCTGCACCACGTGCTCCTTCCTTGATAAAGGAAACAGTTTCGTTCTATTAGTTTTCAGGTAAAAAAAACAGAAAAGAAGTATTTCTAACAATAAAGTATTTAACACTGTTTATGATGTTTAATTTATTGCTTGACACTGTGTTTGTGAAGTTTAGTTCGTATACAACGTTATTTAAAATGAAAACTTTCTCTCTCTCTCTCTCTCTCTCTCTCTCTCTCTCTCTCTCTCTCTCTTTGCGGGAGAAGATACATGTTAATAAAATTTTACTGTTTAAGAAGGCAGTGAAATGAAACAATTATTTATTGTTACTGTTAGTAAAATTGTTTGATATACGGGTAGAATTCCTGGTGGTCACTTGTTGCAAGGATTATCCACCTGCCTTATACCCGTGTATTCTGTGCGTTCAAGCGAAGAGTGATTTCCTGTCAGTGCGATGGTTTCACACCTTTGAGTAAAACAATTGGGACTAAAGTGAAATACAGTTAACTTTGGTTGGAAAAGGGGGGGGGTACGAAAAACGTTATAATTCGCAACTGATACGACATATGTGTAGTAGCTTCATATTCAACACACATAAAATGATATCAAAATCTTTTTTATATTTCAAGGGTAAAGTAAAGTGTTCATATTTTGCCGTTGATAGTATGGTATACCTACACCGTGTAGCGTGTGCTTGTCACGGACTAGGTTAATTGTCTTGAGTATCGACAGTCTCTCTCTCTCTCTCTCTCTCTCTCTCTCTCTCTCTCGTTCAGTTTGCATTGAAGGTTTTAGGTTTTTTGAGGAGGGGGTGCATCTTAAACACGTTTAACAGTTTAACAGACCGCAGTAAAATGAATAACTATTTATTGTTATTACTGTTAGTAAAATTGTTTGAAAAACAGGTGGAATTCCCGATGGTCACTCGTTACACGTACGGATTATCCACCTGTCTCATTATGTACCGGTGTATTCTGTGCGTTCAAGCGTAGAGTGATTTCCCGTCAATGCGATGGTTTCACACCTTTGTGTAAAACAATTAGGACTAAAGTCAAATACAATTTACATGTACTTTGACAGTCATTAAAACGTTGAAGAGGTGGAGGGGGCGATTACGAAAAACGGTATTCGCATGCAGCTGATACTACATGTACATTTGTGTTGTAACTTTATATTGAACACACATAAAATTATATCAATATAATTTTGTATTTTTAGGGTTGAGTAAAATTTTCATATCATGCCGTTGACCATAGGAAAACGTTCTCCGTGTAGCATGTGCCTGTCACGGACTAGGTTAATTGTCTTGAGCATCGAGAGACTGCCGTAAAACGAGCTACAAACTGATATGGATTAAAACATTTTTGTAGTCGGAAATGTTTAAAAATGTTTAAAAAATCGAAATATAATATTTCATAGTTCTTACCCTCTCCTTCATGTAGATTATATTACAAAAATGATTAAATATTTTTGAAATAATAGCTATATCCACAGTTACATGAAAATTATTATGGGTGCAGATGATTCTTTAATAAAAATTTCTCTAAAATAATTGATAAGAAGTTTTGAAAACGCGCATTAAAAATACGTAATCATTTTATGTGAAATGAAAACAATACATCAGACATGGCCAGTATAGAATGACTCTCAGTGTTAGGTGGCCGTCTTATTGTCTAATAGCGTACAGGTAAAAATCTCCGATCACCTTGTTCAACGGTAGGTCACACCGCCGCGGTTTAAACATGGCTGCAGCGAGGACCGCGATGAATTAACCGCGATGGTGTAACGCGGAAAGGATTAACTAACCGCGGGGGGAGCGCGGTTAAATACGGGATCCGCGTTGACGGTACTGTATATATAAACAAAAGTGGTTTCATTGGCTACTTAAAAGAAGGTTGCTCTGAGATGACCCCTTACGAGATGAGATGTTGTTAGATCTTGAATATTATAGCGTATAGAAGCGGTTTTACAAGTCTTATTTTAAGGCGGAACATGGCGTTGCATTGTAAATTTTTTTTTCAATGAATTTGCTTTTTTTTTTACACACATTAACATTATGATGTCCTCTATATCATTTTCATGAGTACGTTCTTACCTTGCAAAGAAGATATTTTGATAGGAATTGACCCCGTTTTCTGGCAAAATGATTTTTTTTTTACAATTTCAATTTTCTGCAATAATTATTTAAGTTGATGGAATTTATTTGCAAATGATATTCATTAATTTTAAGAACAGAAACAAATTTCAAATTATTTACATCATTGGGTTTTTTTACATAACAATGTCATAATTTTATAAAAAAAATTGCTAAAATCAGCACTTCAAGTTATGTAGTTTTTTATTCAAAATTTTAACCAAATGTAATGGCACATAAAAATTTCTCAATGAAAATTCATATATCAACATTAACATCTGCTTTATAACTTATAAAATTTTAATAGCCACTTTCTTGGCATTCAAGGGAGATACTACAATAGTAATCACCCTTACCCCTATTCTGGAATTATAACTTTTTATGACAATTTCTGTTTTGAACCATCAAAAGAGTAGTACATTCTTTAGATTTACTAATTAGCTCGAACATAATAATAATCAGAATATATGTATATATGATTATCTTAACCGCTTATGATTTTGTACAATTATTTTTCTAAAATTGAAAATGTTGTGAAAATGACTACTTTAGAGCCGTTAAGTGTGGGAAAAAGATTTAACAAATCATTTTTGACGTCATAATGGATAAATGACATCATAGCATCATACAATCAAATCAATTATATACAGTTAGCACATCAAAGCATCATTGCAATGAAAGTCACATGATCAGTGTCCTGTTCCCCCTTAATTGGATTGATTCAATCTTGTTCAATATCCTTTCATTATACATTGAATACCTTAGTTAGATAAAATAAGCGTCTGTCTATAAAAACTAATATGAACGTTTTTTGAAACAGGGTTAAACAAAGAAAAGACCTAAAGTGAAAAAAGATCACAGAAACTATCATAGAAGCCTATCGCTGCTTCTTGTTGAAATTATGGAGCCTAAAAACAACACGCAGGATCAGACAGAAAAATCGGTGAAGAAATTACCAAATATGAGGAAGAGAAAGAGTATCGAGCCATTAGAGGTGTTTATATTCTTAATTATTATTTTAAGGTTGTCGTTTACTCAGGGTTTGAGTTCTCAAATTCGGATTGTTATAAAGTTCAAAGTCATGAGTAAAATTTGTTCTAAACACAAAACATATTTATGAAATGAATTATTATTGACATAACATTCGATTTTTCTACTGTATTATGGAATAAGGCTCAAATAAAAATTTACTTTTAGCCAAACAGAGGAAATTCGGACTAAATTTTGCATATTTTGTTTTCCGCTCAAACATTTTTGGCATTACTCTAATATTAAAAGTTAAGATTTTATATTTTAGTCTTTATAATTTTGCATATTTTCTGTTGGGTTTACCTCACTTATTCAGTAACATTATCGTATGGCACGAATTGCGAAAATATTGAAAAATGCTTTAAAACGATAAAAGACACCATATCTCAAAGTTTTGATCATTGACCTCATACAAATTTTATGCCAACAGAATAAGGTCAATATAAGTAGTTTAATACTATAAATGTTTTTGTGTTATCATCATTCAATTTTTTATAAAGTTTGATCAAAAATGGGTAGTGATTTAAAAACTGATAGAGGAAATTCGGACTGGAATATTTTTAAAAATTGTTGCTGAAATTTTAATGCTTTATATCTATTTAGTGCCACTACCATTCATAAACTGTATTTCATTTTTGAAAGTGTTTAATTATTACTAATATTTTCACAATTAAGAAATTCTCAATCGTAGTGTGAAATTTTTATGGATTTTTCTTGATTTTTTGAAATATATTCAATAGCCATTAACTCAAAAAGTAGGTCATTGACCTACTTTTTTGAATGTGAAAAATAACACTACAATCAAAGGTCTATAACATACAATAGATGGGTTTTCATTATCATCAGTGGAATCTTTTTTCATTTTGAGTAAACGTCATCCTTAACTTTTCATTACAAAATTCTCTTTAAAATATTTAATTTATACAAGCTGTTTTTTTTAAATCTAGTTCAAGTGTTACATGTGTGTCATTTATATTTATTTTGTCATTACAGAACCAATTCGACTCACCTATTAGACGTGATAAGTACATAGAGAAAGAACTGAATATTTTAAAAAGTAATCAACAGTTAATCCTGGAAAAATTAGAGATGCTTACAAATTTGATAGAAAACAAAAAGCAATCTTTACCAAATCCTTGTCAACTGAAACCCACATTGCCAGGTGAGTAAAAATAATTGACCAGGACAAGTCATAAAACTGTACTTGCCATTATTGTTTTCCTTCGTGAAGAATAACATAGCTAAAGACAACCCATCCTGCCTGGATGCATTATAATTCATCATTTAAAGTAAATTTCATCAGTGTGTGGTCTATATTTTGAAATTGAATAACCCTTATACAGCTATACTTGCATTTAAAAAAAAATTGGTTTTCTAGTAAACCATAAAATGATTATCAAAGAGGCACTACAGCTAATTTTCTTTATCTTTGTTAATTCTTTTTCTATACTCAGTCCAATAGAAGAATAGAAGTTGTGCATGTACTGAAAGTTCGAATGTCTTTACTGTAATACATGTAATAACCTCGCGATTGCGAATAACAGATGTTCCGGAATTCAAAATGTATATCATATCAACTAGAACTTTCAAATTTTATTTACATCACGTAATTGTGAATGACAGCAGTTTTAAATGGACATAGAGGTAAATAAACAGGTAGTTAAAATAATTCATGCACCGGATCATGCACATGACAAATAAAGCGTCGTAACTTCATGTGAAGTAATTTCTACGACCTCGAAACATTATTTAGATGAGACACCTGACGAAGAAAGAAAATGGAAATTCTCGACGATTCCATGTTTAGGATCTTGTTATAATAAATGATGTATTGATGGCACAAGTAAATTTACTATTTTTTTCTCTTACAAGGTATATAATTTGCACTCGTGTTTGGTCTTCATCTGTTATGGTCCTTCACTGGTCAAATCTGTCGAAAATCGTGGTTTTAAAATAATTAATCTTTCAAATAAGCAAACCCTGATAAGCACCTATGCCGCAAAGCAACCATTGCTCCATCACCTTTTTTCTTTCCCCCTTCTTCTCTCTTATAAATAAAAATATATACATGTACATGCTAAATATGATGTACATGCTGTTGCTTGTATATAATATAATCACATATTTGAAAATCTTTAAATTTAGAGCTATCAATTATAAGTTGGTGTGCATGTTACATGTACATATTTTTTTTCTTCTCTTGCATATTTTTCACTCAATGTGTTCTGTACTTTCTCACTGTCACTAAAAAAAAAAAATTCACACTACTGTGAATTATCATCAATCTATTCTTGCATGTATATTGTATGTAAAATGTAGAGATTCTAAAAGAAATGTAGTTTGTAAGAAAGCTGTGAAGGTCATGAATAAAATCTAGATTAAAAAAAAAAAAGAAAATCGTGGTTTTTATCATCCTCTTGCTAAAAGTCACGCTGAAATGTTTAGTATCGCTGCGCGTCGCTTTTAAACGAAAACATTGGCTAGCAATATTTACTGTATGGGCCGTCTGAAATTATTAAATTTAGCAATAAACTGATGATTTTAAGATTTTACAAAGAGTAGTTTTTTAAAAGTTCACACTTTTAACTATGCGAGAAAAGTCAATTGAGTTACGGAAAAAATATAATTTCATGGTATTTCTGCCAAACGAGCTTTAATGTCTCTTTTAGCCTATTCTGAATAGTTTTTCTTTAATGTATATTATTATTCCAACTCATAAATGTAGTTTAAATGTATATTTTAATGCATATTGTATCATTGCAATATTAGTTATCCTATATTTGCTAATAAATCAGATTGCATGTAATGGTGATATATTTTATATATAGGTTCTTCTGTTGACGAATGCATCCATGGAGAGGTTTTACAGGAAAATTTGAAAATGTTGGTTCGAAATATGGACCTGTCCAATGGATTGATCCTTGATGAGATGCTGCAAAACGGCTCTTTGACGGACAATGAAGCCCAGGAGATGAAGGAATTGTCTAGACCAGACAAAACAAGAAAACTTGCAACGCTGTTAGGGGGAAGCAACAAAACTAAATTTAAGGATTTTCTGAGACTGATTGAGGGGAAGAACTTTTATCCTCATATCGCAAATATTCTAAGTCAATCGTACGAGAAAAAACTGAGAGCACAAGGAAATCACCCTAACTGTACTAGGTGTTTTATTATAAAAAATGTAAATGTTAAACATATATTGGATCACCTTTGCGAAAATCATGTTATAGGTTTACACGAAGTTAGTTATTTGATAAAAGGAGACAGCAGAGATGTTGATAAATTTTGGTGCGATATCTTTAAAAAAATGGAACATCCAATATTTGGAGAAAACTGTGTTTCTGTTTTTGCAGACTCCCTTAAAATTCATTACCCCCATATTGCTAAGAGAATTGGAGGAATTCGCCACATGAAGTGTTTATGTACAGCTACCATCATGTCGTATCCAAGCGGTAGTGCTGGAAACGTCTCCGAGCTCAGTACAACGAGTACAATAATTCCAAAGTCAAAGATACAAAAACGTCAAAACTCTTACCATTCAGAAGGTAGTATTGGTGACTCTTCCGACATCAGCACATCAACTGTGATCCCAGAACCCAAACCAGAAACACATGAGTGGATACAGAGACATCATGGTTTTTTTGAAGAAATCGTAAAAAAAGAGAGCTGTGAAATTTTTATGTATCAAATTCAAAATAAGTTTGACAACTACGAAACTGGAACACAGGAACCGTGCCAGTATTCAAATATGAAAATTAAAAACACTGATTTTCCTTTTTTGGGGGATGTTGTTGAATGTGAAGATATTCGTTTTGAGGACTACGAAAGCCCATCTGTAGAGTTTTTAGAAGAAAAAACAATTGTAAACGATAAAAAAAAGAGAATCAACCGAGCAAACCCGTTACCAGTTTTTATTTCTCCTGTGTCGCAGATATATCATGAAAGTCATTCAAATGAGAATAAGACTGGATCATCAAGCATTGCTCCTAACTCATACGAAAAGGAACCCACGCTTTTTAAAACGCCAAACAAAATGCCACGCCGTCGAACAAACAACGAAATCAAGGAATTATTACATTTCCATAATAGTGAGAAAAATGTCACCGAGTTGGAAGATGTGGACACGTATTTCAAGCAATGTTTAGAAAGAACGCGTTCCAAAATCAAAACAGAAAATCTTTTTGTCTGTTTTGAACTTTTTACCCCATAAAAGCACAAATAGAAGCAAATCAAGACAGTTTAAGCTTTATTTTCTGCATAACACAGAGAGGACACACGTAACAAGAAATCAAGAAACTCTTCAAAGTGGAAATTTACCCCTAAATTAAACCAAGCTTCTCTATATATATATGGATTTAAAAAAATTTAAGGAGGAGATTAGGAGAATATACAATTAAAAGACAAATGCAATAACAGTTATTGGTGAAAATGAAGCTGTGTGGCCTATCCAAAAAATTATACAGAATATATTTAAATACTAGATACAATAAAATTGTTATTTTCAAGAAAAAAATCTAATCATTTTTCTACAGAGAAAATTTACCCACAAATACAATGTAGTTTATGAAAGCGTTTAATCTTAGTAAAGTTCGACAATGTAATATCTGTTACTCTGTTCGGGTAAATTTACCCCCAAAATGAAACATCGTCTTTACAAACTTGCAACCTTAAAATCTATATAGGTATACATAGCGGTTGCAATTCTTTAGGGTAAATTTCCCCCAGCACAAGACGACATCTATACAAAGTCGAAGCGATAGAAATATACAGAAAATGACTGTGTTGCAATTCTTTGGGGTAAATTTCCTCCAACTCAAAATGACATCTTTACAAAGTCGAAGTCATAAAAATAAAAAAAAAAATTACTGTGTTGCAATTCTTTAAGGGTAAATTTCCTCCAAAACAAGACGACATCTTTACAAATTTTAAGACTTAAAAATAAACAAAAAATTACTGTGTTGCAATTCTTTGGGGGTAAATTTCCTCCAACACAAGATGACATCTTTACAAATTTTAAGACTTAATAATAAAAAAAAAATGATTGTGTTGCAATTCTTTGGGGTAAATTTCCTCCAACACAAAATGACATCTTTACAAAGTCGAAGTCATAAAAATAAAAAAAATCACTGTGTTGCAATTCTTTGAGGGTAAATTTCCTCCAAAACAAGACGACATCTTTACAAATTTTAAGACTTAAAAATAAACAAAAAATGACTGTGTTGCAATTCTTTGGGGGTAAATTTCCTCCTACACAAAATGACATCTTTACAAAGTCGAAGCCATAAAAATTAAAAGAAAATGACTGTGTTGCAATTCTTTGAGGGTAAATTTTCTCCAACACAAGACGATATTTATACAAATTTTAAGACTTAATAATAAACAAAAAATTACTGTGTTGCAATTCTTTGGGGGTAAATTTCCTCCAGCACAAGACGACATCTTTACAAAGTCGAAGCGATAGAAATATACAGAAAAAGACTGTGCTGCAATTCTTTGGGGGTAAATTTCCTCCAACATAAGACGACATCTTTACAAAGTCGAAGTATTAAAAATAAACAAAAAACGACTTTGCTGCAATTCGTTCATGCAATCCCTACACAATGCGGACAGTCAACTTATCTACACTAGTCATCTTAACAAAGAGTGTTTTGGAATGCTTCAACTATAATTTGAATAGTTGTAGCATTAATTTCTTTTCTCTAATCACTAAAAAGCTACATATTCGGTTCAACTATAATTCGGAGGGTTGATCACAGTTTTAATCAAAATTTAGCTAGGAAGCGTTTTCGTAATTTCTAGCATTTCGGGTACATTGGTTCTTGGGAGGATTTAAAGACCTACACGCTAAGGTTTCACAATCGTACTGTTTTGCAACACTCGGGAAATTATATAGCGTGTAGGATAAGATCTATCGAGAGTAACGTTAGATGCCAAAATAAACTTATATTGTCTTCCTATTGAAAATCCTCGGAAAATATCCACCCTGACGCGCTGATACGTTCTCATGAAAGTTGTTGCCAATTAATCCTTCCAACACATCTAGGTATCTCATGAATAATCCTTGTCTGATAAACATGTAGGTGTTCAACATAGTAGTCTTCATAACTGGTCCTGATACACAAACGTTTGGTCTCATTTTATCCGAAGTGGCATGTTTCCCATTTCAAACCAATCCATTGTTTATTCAGCTACATGTACCTGTTAAATAATTAAGATAAAAATTGACTATAATAGTAGATAGTTTGTACTTATAGTGTATCTGAGGAAAAGAAATATTGTATATTTTGTTTAAGATTTAGTTACTTTTAAAACACATTCAGAATGTAAAAAATAATAATTTACAATATATTATTACATATTAACTTTTCTCTGTTGAAATCACATATTTTCAAAGATTTGTGGCAAATCGATTTGGTGATTGGGGGAGGGGGGGGCATTTTGGATGGGGCACTGTGTACGTTGACAAACATACGAAAAATCATTCGATTATAACTATCCGAATTTTAAGCATATTTATTTGAAATTGCAACAAATTCATGTGCGTTGCGTATGATGGATCCTTGGAGCACCATTTGGATTTCCGCGACCGGTTGTTTATTATCTTATTTTAAAATTATTTTAAAATTATTCATATCATGATAGACTTGTCTGTTTTTCCAATTATTATATAAGGGTATACACACTATCTTCATTTTTTCTTATATCTCATATAATAATTATATAAACAGGTTTTTTTTTTTTGGTTTTTTTTTTTTGTTAATTGAAAACTGAGGGAAAATAGGTGCCATCTCGAAGTATTTTTACAGCTTTATAAAATCTAAACGGCTGCATAGGCGCACCCCAGCTAATTTTGTAAATGAAGAGCGATATCTATTTATGTATGTCTACTCTCTACACTATAAAATCAACAGTATAGGGGGTAGACATATATAAATAGATATCGTTCGTCATTTACAAAATTAACTGGGGAGCGCTTACATGTATGCAGCCGTTTAGATCTTATAAAGCGTTATTCCGAAAGCGTAAAATAAACAACGCTTAGAAATATGTATTTGTTATGATGTACGATTATTTTATTATTTATTCTAACTAGCGCTTTAACATAATTTACCTGCAAGCTTTCAATCAAACTACCAACGGTTTTGTCCTAGTTCGAGTTTTAATCCAAAGTTCCTTCGATTTTAACCTCCGCTTCTGTGTTTTAACAAGTGCGCACATATAGTAATAATTTCAGATAATTTTCAGTTACGCTTTTTTCTAGAATTTATTCACACGCTATATGTATACAAATATCAGGCTACATCGGTGTTTTAGTTCAATCAGGCACTGGGGGAGGGGGGCTTGGGAGCTGTCACCCCTCTTTATATCGCAGCAGACATTTTTTTTTAATTAACATATAAAAAATGAAGTTGGCCCCCAACTTTTTTGGAGCATGTAATAAATGAAAGTAAAAATAAGTAATTAAACACAAAAACTAAAAGTAAAAGGAATACTACACCCCCACCCCCCCCCCCACCCCCAACAGTGCCTATCAATACATCTAAAACTTTCACGTTAATGTGTGCAAGTGGGTGTCAAGAATGAATATGTGTTTTATAATTTAAAACCATTTTCGCTTATCCTCAAACGTCTTATCCGTGGTGATGGGGTAGTTTTGGTGAGATAACCGCGGTGGATATATACATTTAAAAGTAGTTTTTGAATGTTACTGCTTAGGTTAATTAGGACTGGTATATATAAAAAAATATATAATTATATTTTAAATATATTTACTTAACAATAACTTATTAATAAAAACACGGATTTGAATTTTCTCAAACTTGGAATAATGGGCCATGTTTTTGTTGAAACAGAATCAAGCCCTCGAGTTCATGTACATGTACACTGCATAATGACAGTTTAATATAAAAATATAAATATATACATAATTATATGAATTGGATGAATTCCCTTATTTTAAGTTTTAAATGTTTTCTATTATGCGAGATATTCTAAAAGAACTACATAATGCTTTAAACAGATACCTTTATCGCTGTTCCACTTCACTGTTGACATCCTCCAAAACAATTTGCCCGACTTCATTAAAAAGACCGCTTTTCTGTAAGCTTGCAGATCGCATTTTATCACTATTCTCTTGAGAGATGATTCCCACAGCGGTTGGTCTGAATTATATGCTTCACGGCATTGATAAAATACAGATTAACTTTTCCTGAAACTTGCAACGACTTACAGTGATTTGGGGATTCATACACGTTCCGTGTCTTCGCACTTTAGATGTATCGCTATGCAATGTACAAAAACATCAGGATATGAAACGACCCTACAATCATTATCAGCAATATATATTAACTTTATTCAAAATTTAAAGACGATATATCATGTACAGTAATAGCTTATTTGTGATTTGATTAATGTAACCGGCCTCCTATATATTCCCTGTAAAGAAATAGTATGAGCTAATTCGTTGAGAATATCATTTTTTTCGGGGGGGGGGGGTTCCTACATGTTTTTGCTACATGTAAATTAGGTACTGAAAGTGGTTGTGTCAACCTCTATCAATATCTATTCTAAAGATAGAAATATTTTGTGATGCAGTTTGTTTTCTGAGCGACATAATCTTCTTTCTATGATACCAACAACCTATTATATTAACCATGTCATACACATATTTTGCAACTAAATTGTAAATATTGATTTCATGGAATATCCTGAATAACTGTGCTTCTACCGCTAGCCTGTTCAGGCGATGTGGGGTGTTATTTAATCAAAGTAGTCAAAATCATTGACTAAATTAGTAGTAGAGTAATATGAACTACATTAATCGTCAGTAATATTATTTTTGTCAGGCTGTTTTGTTCTTGTTATTATAAGCTAATGATTCGAAATACCCTGAAGGGACCCGCAATACACTATGCGGTGGTAACATAAGAACACCTGCCAGAGTTTTGTGACAGAGATCTCCTATCTAATACCAAACATGGCTGCGTTTTTACATGTTTTGCAACCAAGTTGTGAAAACCCTAAATAACTGTATACTTTCGGATGTTAAACTGCATGTGTATGTGTTTAGTCTTACTTTTGGAATGCATCAAAGGTGCTTCATCTTGAATTATATTCAAAAGAGACATGCCTCTTATAAAAAGCATGCACAGGGTACAGAGTTCTGAATGAAATTTAAATTAACTGTAACACATGACTGACTATAGATTTTGACCAATTAGAACTTTGTGACTTGAAAGAAATGAAAATATCATGACCAGTGTTTGAAATAACCGTCCGCCTGACCGCCCGATACGCATAACTTTCGGTACGGGCGAACAAATTTGTTTGTACGAGCGCCCGACTGGACGTGGATATTTTTTGAGTCAAGTGTATATAATATCAGGATCGGGGTTTTAAGAAATTTTAACTGATTCTTGTCGCACCATCGCTTTCTTTGTATGGTCATTTAACAAAAGTCAAGACAAGCGTTTAATTCACGTAGACTATGTCTGACATGTGAGCATGGCGAGGTAGAGTCCACGTGTCTTTAACTAATAAATAATTTTTAATTGTCAATGAGTCCATGACTAATTCATGGACTCATTGACAATTAAAAATTGTTAATTAGTTAAAGACACATGTTACGGAATAATATAGGGTAATCTCGGCGACATTCGTCGACACTGAAAAAGTTTGACGTACATCTCTTCTGAATCTCAGACCAGTGCTACACACAGTGATTCGGTAAAATTTGCCCTAACTTCGGCCGGTTGTTACGATAGAAATACGCTGAATTAAATCAACTTCCCGCTTCAACGTTGTACTTTGAACATCGTTTTAATTCCCTATCAACATAAAATGTTAAGGTTCTTGTCTGAACAACATACGAAATGACGTCATAATTAACTTTGACGTCACGATCTGCATTCCAGTCGATAGTTTTCAGGGAATGTATCGTAATGTTAAAAGTATATTATATCAAAACAGTAATAAAACCGCTATTTTCCTTTACATAAATGCTGCCGTTTATGCTTAGACGTACAGAATCTATTCATATTAAAAACCAGTATCAAATAATCAGCAGTTTTAAAGTTTCTTTAAAGTCAAACTAGTGGTTTGGAGACTCTCCCTGCTACGTGAAAACAACTGAATGAAAAACTTTTAATGCATGTAAAAACCAGCTTGGCGCAGGTGAAAGATCAATGCAATTTTAGATTATTTTACGTTAAATTGGTAGAGTATATACTCATGTGAATTGTGCTTGGGAAACCTACAGATTTACCCCGATTTTTTGTTAATCGCTTTTGATTAGTAAAAATGTGCCTTATTTTAATGATTTTGTTGAATATTTCAACAATATATTTAATTAACAAAAAATTCATTTCATTCCCAAGCAAGAACTTCAAAGTATATGACATAACAAATGATTTTTCTCAAAAATATTTATGATCTAATGTCATTAATCACCTGCGCCGATCCAATTTAATTAGATCATTTGCAGTATTAGAATTCGCCCGTCACGTGATTACGAAGTACATATGATGTCACAAAAAACAATAAAAAAAAAAATATAATGTTTAACATCCTTGATAATAATTGTAATAAAGATTTTAAAAAATACTACCGGTAAAAGTATTTTTGCAATGGTTCAAATAATATCGTTTTCTAGCAGTATTTTAGCTCCGGGACGCCTTAACATTGCTGCGTGGAACGCCAATATTATCAAAAGAACGTTGAGCGTGCCAGAATCCCTAGGGTTGTGTTCTGGTTTTGACCTGATCGACTGACTTTTCATCGATTCTTACAGTGATAATACAAACATGCAAAAATATTTCCTACCTCGTATGATAAATTCCAGGTCCAGTGGGGAATATTTTTAATTTTTGCGTACTGTTCCATGTACATTGGCTGTTGCAGCTCGTTGCATTAATGAAACAGTACGCAAATTAAAAATCTACTTCATTGGGCCTGAATTTTTCATAAGAGGTAGGAAATATTTTGTATATAAAAGAAAAAAAGTAAAGACTGAAACATTTGTTTCATAACAAGCGCGATTTTGGATTATATGCTCCATAACGCCATTTGATTTTCATCAATTTTGACAAATTTTATATTTTGTCACATGTTTAAAAAAAAGGGGGGGGGGTGTGCGGCCATTTTGTACATTTTAGGATAAAAATATAAACATTTCTTGAACTGTTTTGTTTCTGCTCAATAATGATTGAAACTGTTGTCAAACGATAAAAAAGCAATAAATATGAGTTTCTACATGTTGGTGTGTATGCAAATTACACATGCAATAGCAGAACGATCCCTTTTCAGCTCATCTGAGCTGAAAGCTCAAGTGAATTTGTTTGTTGTGCAATAGTTTGCGTGCGAAGGAAAGCTTTGAAACATGCAAGATACATTGGTGCCGATTTTGTGAAGGAAATTAAATATTTCAATGCGTTGACAGTTTTCACTTTTGAAGGTAGTGTTAGCTTGTTTTGATTTTCCTTTCATTTTCATTAATTATGCTTTGTAACCTGGGGAACTATCGCTTGCATTTTGTAATTTTTACGTATCAAATCAATCATAGACTTCGGTAAATCAGGCAGTTGACTGTTTACCTGCCCAAAATAAGCAAAATCTGATGTATTAACAACATACTAAAATACAGTTTTATTGGTAATTCGGTACGATCTTTGCGTGATGGTTGATTAATGTGTGTTGTTAAAATCCTCAGCATTTTCTATAGTCTATTCAGTTTAAACAGAGATTAATATCGCTGACGGAAACATGTACATGTAGGTATATATATGATTCATTTTGAAAAATAAATCGTCTCTTTCTTTGTTTTAGTGCATGTTTCTTCTATTTTGTTTACAATTTTCTATTTACTAACCATATCTGAGTGTCAAACTTCGAATTATAAGCAAGATAGAGAGCTTTGCTTACAATTCTATGTTTGCACACAGAGCTGAGGTCAAACACATTTTAAATGCAGAATAGGAAATATCAAGTTTAGATCTTAGTTGAATGTTATAAACGCTTGTGAACAAAAAAATAACTCAAAACTAGCAGAATTGTGAGCTCTCTATCATGCTGATAATTTATGATTGACGTTGAAATTTTGGTTGACTATTATAAATGTCTCGCTAAACGTTAAATACTTGTACAGAAAAATTAAAAGGATGATATGCTGTAACTACTTTCTGGGGCCTCCTTCTTATACGATGAATTATATGAAATCTACACAGTTATGACATATAACTGTTATGGGGATAAATGCATTATAGCTAGTATTAAAAAAATATTACAGCGGAATATCATCTTGGTTTGTAACCATTTGTTTTGGGGTTTTTTAAATAAGATGAAAATATTATGTGGGCCTTGGTAAAATAGAGTGCTATGCCTGTCAGTACTTTGATTATAATAGCTCTTTAACATATCACGTGGCACCATTTTTCATTCTAGTGTATTTATCGATCAAGTGAGTAAGGTTATAAAACGTCACACGAGTTCCCGCCAGGTAAACAACAACCGTTTATAATGGGGAAGACCAATTAAAGAAAGTGAGCGCACTAGATAGTAAGTTTGCAGGAATCATCGACACGAATCAATTGGGATTTAAATGTCTATAACCTCGAAAGGCTATGTACATGTTTGAACAAAAATTAATTACTCAAACTATATTATGTTGGAAGTCGAAGCACATGTCTATTCCGGTTATTTGAAAAACCTCACAAGTGTTCTAAAAATGGCAATGAGGGGTAAACCGATAACTAGTTATATTGGAAATGTTAATACAAACATATTTTAATTCAGTTATATTGTATATTTTAATAAACTAGTAATAAGAACAGGAAATAGTGTTCATACGGCAGAAATCAATAACGACAAATTATAATATACCGGTATTCTATATTACAACATAATGTTATATCAACACACATTTAAAACAAAAACAAAACAAAAAAAAGATCCCCAGTAGGATTTGAACCCAAAACACTGTATGTTTGTATTCACTAATCCAGGACGAAACCAGTGAGCCATGCGAGACTTGAAAATAGGTGGTATAAAGTAGTGTTTGAAACAAACATTGTCATATCAATGGACTTCGTTTTTTATCCTCCCAAAAATATTTTGAAAAAGTACATAATTAGTCATCTCTGGGTCATCTGTCCATCTTTTTTTAAAAAGCGACATCTTTAATGTTGAAATATGTCATCTTTGCACGTTTCAAATTTGTAAAGATAAGACCCAGAGACATTAAAATCATTTAAAAACAGCTGTAAATAAGTATGATTTTGCATGAATTGCATCGTGTTGCTATATTTAGACCCATATTATGATGAAACCTTTTGCATTACAAACATTTTTCTACCCATTCCACGTCCAGCAGAAACCAAATAACGGTTATAATTCGAAAAATGTGCAAAATTAAATGATGAAATTTCCACTCTCCTTGTGCGCCCATATTCCTGCCGAATCTACATCTTAAAGGGGCATGGTCACGATTTTGGTCAAAAATTAGTTTTCCGATTTGAATGTTTTCAACGCTTCAGTAAGGCATTTTTAATAGGCAATCAAAATTTGAGTGTAATTCGTTGAGTTATAAGCGAGTTACAAAGCTTACAATTCTTTGCAATGTAAACAAAGCGTTTGTTTAAATTTTGAATGTTGAAGTGAAAACTCCAGTTTGAAACCTAAAATGATTGTAGTAAATGTTAGGATCTGTTTATTTATGCTTAAAATGAATAAGAAGATGGAAAAATCAGCTTGTTAAACAACTTTTACGGTAAATTGAACTTATGTAAACAAAAACAGGGCACGAGCCTTGTTTACATGGCAAAGAATTGTGAGCCCTGTACCTTGCTTATAGCTTTACTACTGACTCTCAAATTTTATTTGGTCATTGGAAATGCATTCCTAAAGCATTGTAAATAATCAAAACTGAAAAATAGAATTTGACCAAAATCGTGACCATGCCCCTTTAAGCGACCACTTTCTTTTTGAATGTTTTTAATTTGAGCGCATTGAGGTACAATGTTCTTCTTTCACATATAGAATTTTTTTAATAAAATACAATAACTAGTAAGTAGCTGAACATTAAAATGTACTTATATGCTCATATAGTTTGATCGCTTTATAAAGTTTTGGGGGACATAACTAAAATTAAGGGAATTGGAAGTTAACAATGTATCCTTACCAACATTTTAGTTTTATATTTTGCATAGGATCTACTTTTTTTCGATATAAATGGTATTTAATAAAGGTACAATGTCAAAGATAAAGTGTATGCAAAAATAAGTGTAAAATTTGGATACTTTAAGGTATTTTATTTTCGTTATTCTACCGAGGGGCCATATGGCACAATATCCTTTGAACGCCCATGGATATAAAGCCAATGTTGCTCAGGTGAGCGACGTGGCCCCATGGGCCTCTGATTAATCACTTAGAACTGCACAGCTACAGACTTAAATTCCAGATTTAAAAATCTTTAAAAAAATGTGAAAGGAGGTCATTTTTGTCCTCACTACAACTATTGAGAAAAGGGTCTAAATTTGCTTATTTAAGTTGTAACTTTGTATCAAAAATGGGTATCAAAAAATACCAATTCGCACGAAAAAATTTTATCCGACTGTATGGTACATTGAAGTTATATTTTCATTGAAAAATATATGTATATTTTTTATTTAATACAATTGATATTTTGGACCTCTACCCTACTTCAAAAAAGAATTATATTTGAATTTTACTTATAAAACTGAAAAAAAACCGTGGAACTGTTATACAGATGTCTGTCAAATTCAAATACAACAGTACGATGGCCGATATGGGCCGGACAAAAAGGAACCACGAGTTGTGTTTGATTTGCCGGCAATTCTTAGATGCCGACAAATCTTAAATGTGGGCAAATCTTACTTAAAGTTCAATTAAAATACCATAGGATATAGAGGTAAAAAGTTAAGTTATCTTAATTGACAAAAAGGTTTGACAAAAAACACGGCAGTGTTCATAGCTCATCAGTTTTCAAGGGCTTAATTAAAAGAGAGTTTGCCTGACATCTGAGAAGTGATCAAGCAGTATTACAAAGTATTTTTAAAGATTTCAAAACTCATCTCGAAAAAAGAGGTTACAAGCAATCAGAAATTGAACCTAATATACAAGAAACTCTTTCTGCAAATAGAAGGGATCTTCTCAAGAAACAAAAGAAGAAAAACACTAAAAAGGCTGCACCTAATGTTTTAGTGACCAAATTTAACCAATGTATAAAAGGGTGAAGAAAACGATTTATGAAATAGCAACATGACGAAGTATGCAAAAAGTATTCACAACACCTCTTATGGTTGCATACAGTAAACACAAAAATACAAGTGATCTAATCATTAGATCCAAAGCAAAATCAAATGACGTTCAAAGAGATTAATTGATTTATGCATAAGGTGAACTCCTGATGAGGCGGGCCTTATTACGAAATGACATGTGCTATTAATACCTCCGAAACACTCTTCATTATTTACGACATATAAGCAGATGACCAAATGCCTAATTAAGAGTGTCGGGTTCTAATAAGTTTAAGACATATCTGGATGTTAGGATGCCGTCGTCTTTGTGCTGAAAGTCAATGTCGTAGTTTCGAAAGGCCTTCAACGTCGGCGAAATCCCCCTTATTTTCTCCTCATACTCTGCTTTTATCAACCTTTTCGACCAATTAAGATAACTTGACTTTTGTAACCTAAATATCTTCTGGTATTTTAATTAAACATTAAATATAACATTTGCCCACATTTAAGAATTGCCGGCATCTAAGAATTGCCGGCAAATCAAACACATCTCGTGGTTACTTTTTGTCCGGCCCATATCGGCCATCGTACAACCTAACTCATATATCTTTGTCCAAGGAAGAAATTCTTTAAAATCGTGTCAGTTTTGAATATTTTCAATATTCCGAACAACCAAAATCAATTTGAATTACCTTATCTTTATTGGATACGGACTTTTCAGGGGGTTTTTCCGATTACGACAAAGAGCACACGGCGGGTGTGACCGGTCAGCAGAGGATGCCCACTCTTCTAGGCACCTGATCCTACCTCTCTATCTATTTAGAGGTCCGCGTTGCTCTGTTTTGAATTTATATTTCGTTTTATGGATTTTTGATATAGTTAACAGTTTGTTATTGTCATTTTTCATGTCATACCTAAACTTAATAAAAATCCTTACAAACAAAGATATAGCGGGTTCCAGTAAATGTTCTACCAGACATCTTTCTTTACTCCTTACTAAAATGATAACAGCAGTAAAGGGGAAACTTAAAGAGTACTGTGCAACAGTATATTCAAGAAGCGGTGTAAATCAGATGTGGATACTTAAGAATTCCATGGACTTTTAGTAAACTTAAAATCACAAAATTTTACCAAAATCAACACTTACGACTTTTCTACACTTTATACAACCATCCCCCACGATAAATTGAAGTCCTGTTTTTTGACATCATTGATAGCTGCATTTTTGATAAAAATGGATCACGTAAATATTTACATACATTTGCAAAACTATTTTGTTAAAAGTCATTCGGATTGTGCACACAAGTACTCTGAAGTTGACATTAAAAATATGCTTGAGTTTTTGATCGACAACATCTATGTAGTTTTGGGAAATCAGGTCTTCCAACAATATGTTGGAATTCCCATGGGTACCAATTGTGCCCCATTGTTAGCAGACCTTTTTTGTAATTATATGAAGCAGAATTTATTCGAAAACTTGTACGTGAAAAAAATAAATTACTTACTTTGGCCTAAACTCAACAATCGGGTATATCGACGACGTATTATCAATTAACAATTGTTACTTCCACACCTACGTCGACTCGATATATCCCAGTGGATTCCACAGAGTTTTCGTCATCTATTTCATATTTGGATATTTTACTGGAAATAAACATTGATGGTAACCTAACAACAAAACTTTACGATAAACGTGATTACTTCAAATTTTCTATATTCTACTTTCCTTACTTATGTAGCAATAAACATTCAACACCTGCATATGCTGTTTTTGTATCTCAGTTAATTCGATACGCAATGACATGCTTTTCGTATGAACAATTTCTAAGGCGAAGCAAGCTACTGACAAACAAGTTGATAAAACAGGACTATCAACAGTCTCGTTTTAAGTCATCTTTTCGCAAGTTCTATGAACGATACAACGACCTTGTCAGCAAATACAATCTTCCACTGGGTCGCATGCTGACTGACGTTTTTCATGCAAATTGTTAGACCATAATTAATTACCTGATTGTGTACGGAACTTTTCGGGGTTTTTTCCCCGATTATGACAAAGAGCATGCACACGGCGGGTGTGACCGGTCAGCAGAGAATGCTCAAGACTCCGTGGCGCTTGATCCTACCTCTACTTTTTTAAGAGACCCGTGTTCGCTCTGCTCCTGTTTTGTAATTTTACTGATGAGTTTTAAGCAAAAATGTCAATTGATGTGACAGTTTGAAATAAATTCAAGATGGCGGCGATGGGTACACTGTACCTTGTGTTTTGTTAGGTATAGGGTATCTATTTTTATGAGAGAGATTTATAACGTCAGGTTCTTATGCTAAAATTGTGGTTTTGTTATAACACTTTAGAATCCCTTTCCCAAAAGAATGCTTTGTACAAAGTTCGGTTAACTTTGACCTTGTTGTTCTAGAGAACAAGTCAAAATGTGAAAAGTTTACATACGGACAGTCAGATAGACAGACAGACGGAGGGACGACGGACAGAAGATGATCAGGAAAGCTGTCACTTGAACATTTGGTTTAGGTGAACTAAAAATAAAACATTAAAGGTATGAAAGTAGAAACCTCTTTCATTAAATGAATTTTTACATGTGTATACAATGGTGGAATTAAATAAGATTGCTAAGAAAAACAGGTTTTAGAGTGCGTAAAAATGTAAACTTGTTTCCTTGGAAATAAACCTTTTTTTCATTTAATTGTAAAACTGAAATCGTATACGTAAATACATATCGTATCAGCGAATAATATTTGTGACATTCGTTTTGCCTCTTCCATGTTGAAATGTAATTGACAAGATGTGTAAAATAATAGTTTTCTACAATATTCTTAAGATAAATTAAATCAATGGAAACAAATAGCAAACAAATAGCAAGGATGGATTTGGTAAGCATTCTACTCATCATTGCACTGAAAGTTGTGTGGGTAGCGATATCACGATTGTCTACAAATCCGACATTTGAAATAAATTATATAACATAAATCAGGTTTATATAAGAAAGGTGCTTTCTTCACGACAAGCGTTTAATAGAGAGACATTTTTACTGGTCAAACAAAATACATCCGAACCTTATGTATCCCCTTTGGCTATCGGATAATACAATGAAATCATTAATTTGATTTGTTACTTGTTACGAGTCAATGCATATTGCATTATATATCCGAGCCATTGATATTGAACATGACAGAGACATGGCAAATTCCGCATAAAGATTTAAAAATTGATATTTGTTTTGATCAGTGCATAATATTACTTCACTTTACTTGTCAATTCTCTGACTACATACTAGAATGAACCCAAATAAATCATTCAACCAAAACCATCTCTTAAAAATAAAAGCATTCGTTGGTTTGTGTTTATTCAGAAATATTTGGTCTCATCAAGTATAAATACGTCATTACGATATTTCTAGTTTAATCATAGTTCATCATAGTTTGAGATGGATTTGAGATTAGAATTTGAGATGGTTGACAGTTTGTTATTGTCATTTTTCATTCTGACCAGTCTCCTAGACAAGATATCCCTGTTTGTTGTCGTTCGTAAAAGTTTACTTCCGGTATTAATGGGGTTGTGGTGCTGAGCTCAGACACGGTTTCTTCACTGCCACTGAGTTATGGCATGATAGTGGACCTACACACACACTTAAGATCATTTTGGTAGAGGATCTCTTTTGCAATATGAGGATAATGCTCTTGAAGTGATTTTCTGAAAATTGGGACATACGTTTTTCCCAATAACGGATGATTTACTTGCTGAAAGATTTTGCACCAAAGTTGATTGACATTTGTATTGTCTCCTGCAATGACATGATCGATATCGCATAGACCTATGACGCGATTTTCACAAAGATGATCCAAAATATGCTTTATGTTTACCTTTTCAATGATAAAACAATAGACACATGCAAAATGTTTTTCTTTTTCTTTCAATTTATTCTTAAACAAGGCTCTAAAGAATCAGCCACACGTGGATAAAACTCTTCATTTGCAATCACTCTTAGAAACTCTCCAAATTTAGTTTTGTTGTTTCGACCTAGTAACGTCGCCAATTTTCTTGTTTTGTCTGCATGGTCTAGACAGTTCCCTTATCTCCTGGGCATCGTTGTCCGTCAAAGAGCCGGTTTGCAACATCTCATCAAGGATCAATCCATTGGACAGGTTACTGTCTCTTACCAACATCTTCATATTTTCTTGTAATACCTCCCCATGGATGCATTCGTCAACAGATGATCCTAAAAATATATTGAACCAAATTTTTTATTTCAGTCAAGAAAAAGTGCATTGGATCGGGTCAGTATGCTTTAAAATAAAATGTTCATTGCTACAAAACAGTGTAATTACGAGTTTATTCAACCATGATTACTGTTAAGGTTCTCGAACCCTCAGCCTCAAAGATTTTTTTCATCATAAAAATGTTATTTGTCCTTTAAACGTCATGAATGTTAGGAACTAAAAAGAAGTTTATTGATGATATCCATGCATTTTACAATGTCATTGCAAATTTACCCACGATGGATATAATGAGTTTAAATTTTAAAAAAGGTTGTACCGGTACATCGGTGGCTCGAACCCCTTTACCTACATGGACCCACTAAGCCAATCATTCCGTTGATATAACTGATCGTAATATAAACACTAGAAGACTAAATAAATTTGTCTAAATAAAAGGCAGATTTATGATACGAATAAAAAAATCTTGATTCCAATTCAGAGTTATCGAACATGGTTGGGGAAACAGTATGAAAGGTACAAGGTTCGTCAGTAAACTGAAGTGAAAATCCGAAAAAAAAGATTAAAAAATCAATCAAGCCCACAATTTACTTGGTAATGTTGGTTTCAGAAGACATGCGCCTTAATATTCGCCTCATATATATTTGATGTCTTCTGTAATTTTTTACTTCATTAAAGATAAGATTTTGATTCTGCAGAATAAGTCGTTGATTTTTTTAGGATATGTCTTTAATCTCTTTTCATGATCGAAAGGTTCTTTACATGTTCTTATCGTGTCTTCTTTTTGAGTCGTCATATTTCTGTAACAATGATTAAATAGGAAACAATGTTATGATAAGATTGTATGTGTCATGTGGATTCCTTTTTTCATAGTAGTTTTGTGCTCGTGAATTCCGTTGATAAGACGTATCAATGATTTGAGACAATGTCAATGAATGAGATGTATGCAAACAATCAAACAATATCAATGTTTGGAAACCCACCAACATTTTTACAAAAGAATAAAAAAAATTAAAGTGTGTTTGAAAAGACTGCACCTTTATCATTAAAGGTAAGTTTATCAAAATTAAAAGCAATGCTTGATTTTCTTTTATATACCTCAGAAAGATGGGCTATTCCCTTTCGCTTCCCCGTATGCCATGTCGATGTTGGTTCATCTATTTGTTGTTGCACCTCGCTGTTTTTATTGTCAATGACCATTACTTTAACAGGAATCAGTATGATTGGTACAATCTCATCCATTTAGAATTACTTCTTTGTTTAACCTAAATTTGAATAATTAAAACAATTTTATTTATTTAAAAGCAAAGTCTCAAGAGGAGCCCTGGATATTTTAAGTTAATGTATGCGAGGCAATACATTGGTAGATATTCCGTTATATGACTAAAATGCACAGGCACCGGATGTTATAATTTGTTTCTCATAATAAAAATAATTACCCTTTACCTAAAAATACAAAAAGTACATATCGCCGACATCTTGAATTTATTTCAAACTGTCACATTAGTTGAAATTTTTGCTCAAAACTCATCGGTAAAATTATTTTGCGATACTCTTCGTCTTCCGATCGGTGTTTCGACACCTTATATTTAGCAAACACCAAAATGGTGCATTACACCTGTCGTTAATAAAAAGCATCCCTCATTCTGCATCTACTGCATTAGATATGCAATAAATGTCTAAAGGGTGGACGGAAGTTGTCACCTATAATGTAAATGAGATTTCCCTGCACCCTGTGTTTGTTTCGATCTTTCAAAATTTTTGCATTTATAAATATTTTATATAAAATTTGTGAAGTTATAATTGACAGTTTATAGTATCCCTTTTCTTAGTTTTAATTTGTATGTTGATCAAATTCAATATCGACGCCTTTTGAATATTTGTATCAGTGCTATATTGGAAGGGCTTACCCAAAGTTTGACGCATTTATGTCAACCTCTGTCAATCCTTTACCACTTTGTCGCATATCTAGGCAGTATATGCAGATTAAGGGATGATTTTATTATTGACAGATGTAATGCAGCGTTTTGGTTGAATCGGTTGTAAGCGTTTATGTTGGATGACGGAGATGATCGCAACATAATTTTACCGATGAGTGTTAAGCAAAACTTTCAACTGATGTGACAGTTTGAAATAAATTCAATATGGCGGCGATGGGTAACTTGTGTTTTATTAGGCATAGAGTATTTATTTTCATTATGAGAATGATTTGTAACATCAGGTTCCTATTAAAATGTTATAAAGACTTTGTTTCGGCGTTTTATACTTGTTTAATTTATTCATAATGTTTTTATATGAGTCACAACAAATTGATAAAATTGTTGATCTTTAGAAAACATTGGTGTTTTAAAAATATTTAAACTTTATATGATCATCTAACTATTTACCTGTGTATGAAGGAATGTATGTAAATGTTTTGGAAAGTTGCGCTTCAAAATTGTGAGATGTCATCTCATACAAATATTGATTGTTTGAATATATAAATGACTTTGCTCTGACAGAACTTTTTTTAGAATACAAATAAATTGATCGTCCCGTCAACCTGTGTCATAACATTTAACTTGAAGATTATGATAAAATTATCCAGCAGTAGATGTCATAAACAATACAAAAGGTACGTATCTAATATAATACACAGCATATTATATTATAATATCAGATCCATTATTCTTTATTGGAGAGCTTTACTAAATTTGAAAATCAAACAAATTTAATGACTTCACGTTTGTTTATTTATAGCTTAATACATTGTACTATTTTTAACTGGATATTTAAACATTATTTATAAACTAACATACTGTGAGGTCAGTCAATTTTCTAATAAATAAATAATTAAATTACCAATTCAAAAGTTTTTCATTTTTCTTTAAAAACAAGACGGTGTTTTTAACAAAGAATGAATGACTTGAATATGATCAAAAGTAAAATTAATTTGTAAATACAGACACGATTGATAATAATTAAATTAATTTTTTTTAAAATACATGCATGTATTTTATAAAAAGAAAAAAAAGAAAAGAAATATATACGGTCCTAGCTTTAGAATGATATAGAAAGGTATATAACAAAGTGCTGAAAAAACGAAGTGAAATATCAATATACCTTTATTTTCCTTTTTACCCCTACGTTGTTACTTTTGGCGTGGATGAATGGATTCATGGGGAATATAAGGACGTTGGAACAAGATGTGGATCTGTCGCAGGGTTTTATTATGGACGAGATGTTACAAATTGGCATTTTAACAGACAATGAGAACCAGGAACTACGAGAAGAAAATAGACCAAACAAGATAAGATTATTGGCAACAATTTTAGCCCGAAAAAACAAAGGAAAGTTTCAGGAGTTTTTTTTAGTCTGGTTGCCAAAGAAGAGTTTTACACTCACATTGGAGAAAACACTTAATGTAGCATATGAGGCAAAAAAGAAAGAGAAAGAAAATCAATTTAAATGCATCCGATGCTTTATTATTGAAAAGGTGGATATACAGCAGATTCAAGACCATTTTTGTGAAACACATGTCATGGGTCTTCAAGAAATTTGTTCTTTAATTAAATAAGACTAAACCAAAGATCACATCTGGTATGAAATCTTTAAGAAATTGTCTCATGCAGAAACCTACTTCATCATTTTCAAGGAATCCCTTCCAAAAATTATCCTCATATAGCCAAACGGATTGCTAGCCAAAATATCCGAACTCAGTACTACAACCACAATAACCCCTGAAGTAAACATACACGACAAAATACAAAGACTCCAACAAACTAGTGGTATTGAAGAAGAGTCGGAATTCAGCACTAAAACAAAAACAATCCAAGAATCAAATACATATGAATTGCAGGACAGATACGAATCAACTTGTAGTATTCGAAACGTGACTTCAGAATCCATTATCCCAAAATCAAACTGCAAATGGCAACACAAACACCACTCTAATGGCAGTGTTCGAGACTTGTCCGAAATCAGCACATCGACTGTGATTCCAAAAACCCAAATCAGGAACATATGAATGGATACAGAGACACCACAATGTTTCTGAAGATTCACTTGTAATTCAAAATGAAGACTCGGTACCTACATGTTATTTACACCCAGTCAACAAAGGGGAGACATTTCTACCGTAATCACAAAACGATATTATAGATTTTGAGAAAAACTAACCAGGTTTTGAAATAGGTTTTGAAAAGGAACACTCTGGTTATTGAAATAGTAAAAATGGCGGAGTAGCGGGCAAAAGGGTACACCTTATGTACGGATAACCCCTTCTAAAGTTTTCAAGATATGAAGTGTTTTGCAGATCAATTGTAGTTACATGTATATCGGAAATATCGATGTGCATATTATTTGGATTTGGATATTTGATAATTTATGCAAAAAATACCAGCTGTTGAACTTAGCTATTTATTTGCATAAAATTGCATAAAGGGTCCCTATTGTACAGATAATCCCTCTATTGCTTCCAAGAAGGGTTTATTCGCAGATCAATTGTACATATGTCAGAGATAAGTATATTATTTAGATTTTGATTTTTGATAATTCATGAAATAATAAGCAGCTGTTAAACTAAGTCATTTTTGCATGATAAAGCATATACATGTATATAGGATATATATCCCTGTATACTCCTCCTACCAGTTTTCATTATAGGAAGTTTTCTTTTTTGCAGATCAATTGTACATATATCAGAGATGAGCATATTACTTAAAGTTTGATTTTTTATAGTTTATGCAAAAAATACCAGCTGTTGAATTTAGTCATTTTTGGTTTTTGCATAATATTGCATAGAGAATAACCCTATTGTATGGATAACTTCTCATACAGTTTTCAAGATAGGACATTTTTTGTTTTGCAGTTCAATTCTACATATATGCAATATGTGTATATTACTTGTATTTTGTTTTTGTGAATTTATGAGAAAAATGCCAGCTATTGAACTTGGTACTTTTTCTATACTATTGCACACAGGGTGCATCATTTGTCTAGATAACTCCTCCTACGTTTTTCAAGATAGGAAGTTTTGTGTATTTCAATTGTACAAATATGCACCGTAGAGATAAGCGTCATACTTTTACTTTTTTTTATCGACAAATGGATTATGGATTCTGTTCACGCAAAAGAAAAATCTTATTACTGTCACATTGACAGCATTTTTCATGTTTTTTAATGTTTTGTGATGTAAATAATTATGGAAATTTTAGGTACTTTCCTTAGTTGATATCTGTCTATAAGCCTGTCTCAGTATTTGTATCATACAGCGTGTTAGCTACTGTAATAAGGTAGCAAGGGACAGTTTCGGATAAAGTACCCGGATAAAGTACCCGTCAATATTTTTGTAAAATTGAGATTTGCTGTACTTGAAGGCTTATGAGTGTTGCTAAAATTCATGAAAATATTTTTAATGATTATCATTTATCATTAGTAAGAGGGATGTCTCTTGTTGAAATTGACATGCAATATGTAGGCCCCATATGTTAGGTACACGAGAATCAGAAGTAAAATGCAAAACCGCGGCTATGACTATTGTGTTGACTTTACACAGTGAAATTGCAAGTGACAGACGGGAGGTAAAATAACACGAAAAGTAGGTGGATGGGACATATAACTATACACCGGTAAGTTTCTGACATGTGATGGTGCAAAATGCACACGGTACGGAAGGTCAACCCTTTGCACCTAGATAGCAGGACGTCATTGGACCTTTGTTGGGCCAACAATGCTCCTTATGTTAGGCCACCGTGTGCATTTAACGTTGGGCCAGCGGCAATTTGCTCATCGGCCCTTAATCAGACCAACTTGTTGGCTTATTGTTGGGCCAATGTAACAGACAATATTGGGCCATTGTTGGGCCACTGTATTGTTTTGATATTGGGCAAACGTCACTTTTGTACGGTTGGGCCATTGTTAGCAATTAACATTGGGCCAACCGCAATTTGCTCATCGGCCCTTAATCGGACCAACTTGTTGTCTTATTGTTGGGCCAATGAAACGAACAATATTGGGCCATTGTTGGACCACTGTGTTCGTTCAATATAAGACAAAAAATACCTGAGCAAAAAGAAAAGAGTAAAATATAATTAAATTGTAACATATTTTATTGCTCATTAATGCACTTCATGAAGAAAACATTAAAAACAAGAAGTTAATGCTCACTTGTAGTAATACATGCACAAGTTCAGTAAACTTAAAATATCAATAAGCAAGTTTAAAAAACAAAGAGGGTAAAACCACAGTTATGCCATAGTATTTTTCAAAATATAAAAAATTATGCACTGCCACTTTCCATCTGCTCCCTCTCCCAAGTCTCCTCCCTTCTTTTCTTCTCTGCAGCAGTGCCCGTTACTTCCTTCCCCCTCTCTTTGGCATATCTTTCCTATTGATATTGTTCTCAATGTCCTTTATTTATAGAATCAGCCGTTGCTCTGTTTTTTCGAACAATGTCTAAAACTGTAGTATTTAGTATTTAAAACATTTGTTACTTTTCTCAGTAAATAGTAAACATACATTACGATTAAATTTATAAGTACATGTATATCACTATATGTTTAAGCTTTCAAATAAGAATTTAACAAGAATAACATGTCATTGAGTTTACATCATTCTTGCTAAAGTAAAGATGTTTATACTAAAATAACTGGTAAATAACCTTTAAAATTCTACTTACTTTCAATGACTGCCCTTAAAGACAATCCTTGGAAGAAAAGATTTTCCCTTTCACATAAATGCTTACGATTTGGATGCAGATATGCATGGTATCGGTCTCATTACTCTAATGTCAAATGAAAAATGACGCAGGTACGATATTACGAAAAGTAGCCCGGATGTTGTTTACCCATGATGTTTAGCCAGATTCATGACATTGGGCCAACCCAGGGCCGATGTCAACCCCGCAACAAATACTCTCTCTAATTACAAGAATTTTATGATATTATGCCAACAGTTAGCCCAACATTGGCCCCATAATACATAACCAAATATCAATATTTCATGTTGGACCACCGTTGGCCCAATAAAGATAACCCAACGGCGATAATACAACCATATTGTGAGATTGGGCCAACGATGTGCTGCTATCTGGGCAGGGAATTAGATGGGGGAGGTCTAAAAAGCTGAAAAATCATGAAAAATTAGCAAAATATGAAAGGGTCAAAATCTCATAAAATCCAGTATGTAGAAAATTTTACAGGTTTTGACTAGTAATTCTCTTCAGAAATTAGTGATTGGCCCTATGACAAGTGAATTAAAGGAATTTGTGCTGAATGGGAACCGAGGAAATTCTAGTTACAGAGTTCCGAAGACACACATCCCCTGGCTACAATGAATTGTACCAAAAAAACTGTCCCGTGCCACCTAAAGAGACTGTATTACATGTAGTTCACTGGGGGGTATGATGGGTTTATGGTATAGGATTTTATGTATATGTTTAGATTCATATTTCATGCAATTAAAGCAGTATTTTGGCGCATCAGCTTTTGTGTCTAGATAGTATCGAAGAAAACGTGGAATAATAGGCCCTAATGGTACAAAAAAGAACAGTTTTTTTCTAATTGCAATGTCAATAATATTTGGCTTCGTGCATGATTGTGATGACGTGAAATGCGCTGAAATAAATACATTTACTGTAAAGCCATATACTATTTTAAAATATGTACATTTTTAGACAATTAAACAATTTATAAAAAGAATTATTGTAATTTATTTGAATAAATAGTTTGATTACTAAGCAATATTGCAAAATGATTTTCACAGTGAAACAACACACCTTAATTACGGTTAGAGTGACCGCAGATTAAGGTTGATGAAATCTGGAAACATCAGGGTAAATATTCCTGGGTGGATTTTTCGTTTATAGGTGATCTTTTAAACTGATTATTGCAGAGGTGAAATTTTACATCATGGCAATTTTTGCTTGTTATAGGATAAATGCTTATCCCTGCCCTTTTTCCTATTTGTAGGGGAGGTGTCTTTACTTCGACACCAGGACAAATTTTCTTCAAAGAAAAACCCGTTTCGTTAAGATTTGCTTTGCTGATGACAGAAATCTATTTCTTTTTACTTACAAGGTTAACTTACCTATTTCCTTCCACTACCGATTCTATGTCGAATTCTCTTAATTCATATGTGAACCGTAGACTTTGTCTTTCCTTGGTTGGGGATCCAATTTCAAATCAGCCTTTTGGGAAGCTAACAGTTTTATAATTTTACTAAACGAGTTTTCGGGTTTTCGGCCTGAAAATCAATCAACTTAAACTATCATGATCAACTTCAACAGTAGTATAAAGAAATTTTCGCTTGATTAACAATAATTGTAACTTTAAAATTTCCCAGTAAAGCAAGTGAAGACATACCTTAAATTACGGAGTCACAAAAAGTGGCGTTTTATGTAACATCAGCCATATGCTTTGTCTTAACTACATGGCTGAAAATCATTTTACTGGGTTAAGTAGCCTTGATTTCATTGTATGGTGGGTTTTAGAAAATAAACTGATAATCTAAAACTTCAACACGCGTTTACTAAACCAATTCCACCATGGTTCCTAACAAGTTAACGGTTAACGGAGTCAGACATTCTAACAAGTTAACGGTTAACAGAGTCAGATCCTAACAAGTTAACGGTTAAATATCAGACATACAATTGTTATTCCTTCCTAACAAGTTAACGGTTAACAGTCAGACATACAATTGTTATTCCTAGTATAACAAGTTACCGGTTAACAGTCAGACATACAATTGTTATTCCTTCCTAACAAGTTAACGGTTAAAAGTCAGACATACAATTGTTATTCCTAGTATAACAAGTTAACGGTTAACAGTCAGACATACAATTGTTATTTCTAGTATAACAAGTTAACGGTTAACAGTCAGACATACAATTGTTATTCCTAGTATATTTTATAAACGTTCCATAAGTATAAATGTACAAGTATTTATCTAAGAGTGCTTGAAGCTTTTTTATGTTTTGGGGTTGGTTTCTAGCCGGGCTGTGCTGAAATCGCCAATGTTACTATTAATAGCACAACTTCGAAAGTTAAAAAAAACAAAAAAAACAAAAAACGAACAGCGTCAAAGTAAAAGCTTCCACCATGCCCAATAGTTACACAGAGAGCCATATGTTTTGTCATATTTATTGTTTTGAGTGTGGGGGGGGGGGGTTGTTTTGTTTTTGTTTGTTCTGCGAATAAATTTGCGATGAATGTTTTTTTTTTATTAATTACGTGTTTTTAAAACAAGACTATGGATTTTGGGCAAATATAGTAATACATTGCACATTAATTTCCGTGAACTACTTTAAAAAGCATTGCTATTCGGAACATCGAAGGAATGGAAGATTGATTTTATAACACGTGTTTCAAAATTCAATGCACTGTTGATTTTTTTATACTATACAGACATATTTCTGTTACTAGTCGCTTACAAAATTTAGCCGCTCTCTGACGCTTTGTCGACATTAAAAGCAAGAGAGAGAGAGAGAGAGAGAGAGAGAGAGAGAGAGAGAGAGAGAGAGAGAGAGAGAGAGAGAGAGTTTCTAAGTTTAAAAATATTCTCACAAAATACATAGATGCTCACTCCTCCATGGCACCTGGTCCTACTTCTATTTTTTAAAGAGGTCCGTGTTCGCTCTGCTCCTGTTTTGTAATTTTCCTTTGGACTTTTAAATTTGGACACTGTTCGTTATCACCATACATGTACGTTATAGACTTGCTTCCCCTTAAATTGTTCTTTATTTTTAGAGAGAATTGATCAGTCTAAAATGTAATTTGTTAATTTGGTCAAACGTGCAAACGATAAATACAGTAATATTTTTCTTTTTTCTTTTGAACTTTTTCTTTTTTCTTTTGTACCTTGTTGTTATCTGACTTTTATTTTTTTTTCCAGGTTCATAGAAACTTTGTTTTTTAATTTGGTTATATGACAATATTTGGCATATGTACAGTTTATTTATCCATTTTATATCTTTCATAATCAAATAATTTACTGTTAATTTGAGGGACTTTTTTGGGGTTACACACCTTAACTATTATTATATATACCTATTTACTGGCTATGAGCACGATAGCAAGTTTATTGTCCCCCAAGACAGCAACTATTTCACGAGGCGAAGCCGAGGGAAATAGTTGCTGTCGAGGGGGACAATAAACTTGCTATCGACCGAATAGTCAGTAAATAGGTATTTTATTATACCGAAGAAAACTTAATTTGTCGGCGATGCAGAATTTCTTGATGATAAACAAATTAGAGTTATCGGACTTTGAATTTAATGCAGCGATCCGATTACGTCAGAGGTGTTCCGAGTTTAAAAAAGAGGGAAATCGAATGCCGCCGGTGAATAGTTTCGATGACTATTCACCATGGGCAGATAGCACGGAAACTATTTCACTGTTAGATAGGATAGCATGTTTATTCATTGTAATTTTACATAGAAAATATTCACAGAGGTATAATAAAATATGTTATGTTTATAGTCCGTAAACTATAGTTAACAGTCGATAAACCTTGTTTATCAACTGTGAAGCTAAAGTTAACGCTTTTAGCTTTATTTCACGTCTGCAAACCATATAGTTAATTAGTTATTGATAGCGTTTTATTATATTTAAAAACAGAAAAACTTCGATTTAAATTAGCATTCGTAACAGTCAAATATGGTTTTATGCATGGGTTTTTTTTTGTAGTTTGCGTTTCGTAAACTATAGAGTCAATAAACCTACATTGTAGTTTATCAACTGTGAAATTATGTTTAGCTCATTTTTGGTGAATTTGACCTGCCAGTACTATTCAACATGCAGTTTCATGCAGCGAGATCATTAATTAATTTATCAATGTATGATTTTTCCTCTCTAAATTTTGTTTAAAGATAACATATATTGCTATCGATGACCATGGTGACTGTTGGATAATTTCATTTGTTATACTCTGTCCCGAGTTTTTGCTTCCACCACCTTTTGTTTGATATTTCGATATTTATACCTTTGTGCTCAAACTACGTTCATCCACTAATATAAAAAATGTCCAGATTATCTGTTTTGAAACGCCCCTTCTACCGCTTCAGGTTTCAATACACATCCCAAAATAGAAGGTCTACGGGAATTTTGCATTGCATCAGCCATAATGAAGCCCGGATGATAACGTTAAAAAATTGTGCGAGGTGTCCCGAGTACTTCCGAATGGAGAAAAGATGTAAACATTTTCCATTATAAATCTCCGTAAGAAATTTGTTTTCGTTCCTGTGAACTTTTATGAGTGAAAAATGATAATTTGTCAATGAAGATATCTTAAATATTTTCCCTTTTATCAATTTTAACAGCATTTCTTTCACAGGTATGTGTATTTTTATTAAAAATCATCAAAAAGTGATGGAAGCAATAACTTGGGACAGACTATAATGTTTTGTACATTGCATTGCGACACTTGCACAACATGCACAAACTCCCAGAAATAGGAAACGCGAGGTGATTCGAAATATCCGAAATGACTGTATTAATAGCGATCTCAAGTAACGCATCATTTTGCAAATTTAGCGTTATATATAGCAAAACTAACGAGTTCATTGGCGTGAATTCACAATCTGTTTAGCAACTACATGAGCTAAATCTGTTTTGCTATTGTCGGGCTCGAACTTCAGAAAATACAGTTTATTATTGCACAAACCACAAACCGACAGCTGAAATTTTTAAAGTAAAAGTTGAATGTACTGTTGGAAATTAAATGTATTTTAACTATTTTTCAACCTATCGACGTGAACTGTTGACTTTCGGAACTTATTCAACAGGTGGGTACACGTGGTCAATTTCAAAGGGATGTACAGTGTTCCTGGTGATTTTACAAACAGTTGATTTTGAACTTCTTACTCTCTTGATTTTCCTCTCAGTCTTACTTTCGCTTTCGAAAATACCAAATGTGCAATTACAATATGATCTATGATTAATTTTACGTTGCTTTTAAATGTATCTTGAAGCCGTTATATATAGATGAAATGGGGAAGTGTATTAAAATATTCTATTAAGCGAGGTCAGGGTCTTATTTTTTTTTTGACATCTGCCAAAAGATATATTGACTATACAAAAGGTTATGTTTATTTTTTATTAAGAGCGATGGAAAGACAAAGAAATACTTTTCTGTCCATGTGGTTTAATCTATATCAGTATCTCCATTATTGACTATATGTATTTTATATTTTGTTATATTTCTTAAATTACAAAAGAATGGGTAGTATGAAAGTCATTCACAAGAAGTGTGATTTAAAATATCACGATTCCTTAAATCAAATTCTTGTACTTGATGATTCAATTTAGTGATTCTTTATAATACTTTATGATACAGTTTAGAAATGAAAAATCTGTGAGATTATTTTTGAATATTTTCTGTTGTTCAATAATTAATTTATAAGTATTGCCTCTAGAAATAACCAAGAAATGTTGTGAGACTGAACAAAGAATATGACTTTGCGCCAACAGAAATTTGCTGAGGATGTCAACAGTGCCATCGCTCTATGTGAACAGTATGGATGGCCATTCACAGGTTTGTTAGCTTCTTTAGATATCTACAATAAAGACGCCCATCAATAACAGGCATTTGATCATGTATCTGAACGGCAATAATAGGTCACCTCTCAGTTCAGTTTCAGGTTTGAATAATTTTAGACCTTGTAAAATTAGATCATTAATGTTGAAGTACATTCTCCATTCTCTTGTCGTCGTAGATTTCCACCAGACAGACAGTTCACTGACCTTTGCGTACACAAAGAACAACAACAAACAGCTGGTATCCATTTGTATCTCAGATGATTACCCAGGTATAATATTAAAACTAAAATATTTCGATAAAATGAGAGAGAGAAAGAGAGAGAGAGAGAGAGAGAGAGAGGGGGGGCTGGGATAAACTCATAGGGAGAGGGAGTTTAAACCTACATGTACCGGTATTCAATGATTTATTGTAGAAAACACTTTGATAACAAGACATGACAATGAGGACTGCTCAGAATACAGCAATGAGTCCATAAAGAACATCATCATGGGTCTGAACAGAGGTAATGTGGAGATACATGTAACAGATTAGTCAATGTCTGTAAACAGAGGTAATGTGGAGATACATGTAACGGATTAGTCAATATCTCTAAACAGAGGTAATGTAGAGATACATGTAACAGATTAGTCAATGTCTCTAAACAGAGGTAATGTGGAGATGCGTGTAACAGATTAGTCAATGTCTCTAAACAGAGGTAATGTGGAGATACATGTAACAGATTAGTCAATGTCTCTAGACAGAGGTAATGTGGAGATACATGTAACAGATTAGTCAATGTCTAAACAGAGGTAATATAAAGATATTGTACACACAGTAAGGATTTTTTATTGAATCAGATGTACATGTAACATTGTGAATTGACCAAAGAGTCCTCATGATATTAAACAATCCTTTGGAACATGATTTATGATATTTGTAATTCATCAGTGTCAACAATGTGTGGAGTAGTAGATTCTATGGTGTACTAGGCCAAAAAAAATTAATCATTAGTTTCTCAGGCCAAAATTTTGAAATGTTGATGAGGCAGGCAGGTTTTTTTTTTTTTTTTTTTTTTTTTACAATGACGGTAACCCATCTTGTATGATTTATTTGTGTACTCATCAGCAGATATTTATCAAGCTGATACATTGGCAAAGTTTAAATATTTGCTTTTCTTCTTTTAAGTTTAAACTGTTTCTGTTTCATTTTTAAAGGATGAGTTTTTGCAGATGAACAAACATGGGCAAATGGTTTATGTCCCTGCTTCCTTTTGCAACCAGTCTTCCCTGTCTACAGAAATAACACAATTCTGAACTGAAATAGGGGACTTCTTATGGCATTTCACTAGTTGAATTTGCCATATAAAAATTATTCATTTCGGGTGTTTTCTTATTGATCTTCAGTGCCTGGGGAGCATAACAGAAATCAAGGGAAAGTAAATTAGTCATCATAAAATTCTCAAACAATACAATTGTCCTTTATTCCTGTTACCAGGCAATATTACAGAGGCCTCAATTTCTGAAGATAACCAAGACATTTCAGTGGTAGTCATAACAGGGACCAACCTACATGTTGCTTGGGTAAACTTTTAGGGAGACTTCACTTCTCCCTCACAGAAAAATAGGGAGAAGTTTGAGAAATCAGGTAGACTTCCATTCTTTGACATTGGCATGATGCTAATGATAATACCTGTATACACAGATTCAACCCCAATTCAAATTGGATTAGAAGTCAATTAAAAATTAAACAACTCCTAAAAATTTTAATAACTTGTCCAGTTTGTTAAAATTAATTTATTAGGTGTATTCATCCATTTGATAGATGAAATATTTTGTAATTGTGTTAGCTAAATGACAAATAAAATCAGTCTATGTACTTTCGTGTATTTTGGAGGTATTAATCCAACCCTTTGACCCAGTTACAACCGTCATGTAGTGGATCTGTTTAATTTTAAAGATAACTGTAGACAAACGGTTTTATGAATATTTTAGCATTAATTTGGCAGAGTTATTAACTAATTACAAGTTACCAACTAATTGCAATATCAGAACTAAAGTTATAAATATCGGTTGTAATTTTCAGTGCACAGTATCACGAGTATGTAGTTGCATCAACCTCTAAAGATAAGACAGTTGCTAGTTATAAATCACAACAGGGTTAACATACGCTATGAAAATGTCTTTTGGATTAAATAATTATCATTTTATTGCATTTGGGGTTAATTTTCACGATCGTTAACTCAGAATACAGGGTGACTTCAACCTCTCTTTCTGAGGAAATTCTGGCGAAGTTACCGACCACAAAGCGAGTACTTATATTTACATATACTTGTATTTAGCTCAAGTCACCCTACTCCCTAGGTTGGTCACTGGGTAGATGTGTCTTATATAATCACGTTTTCACTTAAAGAAAAGCATTTATTCTGAGCGTTTGTTTACATTGATTCAATGATAGAGAAAACCAATAATGATAAGATATGAAAATTCCGGAAAAATAACGATAAAAAAGTTTGATGCGGCGATAATTTTTCTGATGCGGCGGTGCCTGAGAAACAAATCAATAATTTTTTTTGGCCCTATATAAATATAGCTGACATTTAAGCACATGTCTCCTGACATTTGCAAATATATAACTCAGTGACAGACCCTTGTACTCTTTCTGTTGATAATTTCAATGTACTGGAAGAATCAAATCTTCTAATGGCTTCACAGCTTCAAAGTCATGCTTCTACAATATTGGATGTGTAAGGTCCTAAGTGTAAATACTCTGGAAATTTCTGGTTCAAAACTGTGATTTGATACAGTGAATTGGTTTATAGAGTTACAGACAAGTTGGTAAAGCTTTGAGATGTGTTATTGTGTATTACAGAGATGAGAGAGGGTAGCATTGACCGGTCAGACAGCGTGGATACAGACAATTCTTGTTACGAAGACTGCCCCGAAACCCTGGACACGGACGAGGACGAGGAAGATGATGATGGAGCAGACTACATTGAGTACGACCAAATGATGGAGGTAAGAATAGGTTACATAGCTAGATGTAGAGATATAGTTAAACTTAAAGATACTATTAGATTACATAGCTGGAGTTAAGGATAGATTACATAGCTAGAGCTAGAGGTAAAGATAGATTACGTAATTGGTTTAAACATGACACATGACTGACAGATATATCTCTATGTCCTTCTGAGAGAATTAATATTCAGCAATGTAGCCAACGCTCCGCCTTCTCATCTGGAGATTTCATAATATTTAATACAAAAACTGCATTCTGTAAGTTCTTAAAATATTTGGAGTAGTTGCCCTTTTGAAATTACTTTTAAATTAGAGTAGTTGCCCTTTTAATTGATTTCACAATCTTGTGTCTGGAGCAGAATAATTCAATAAAATGGCAGCATTGAGATTTGCTCAAACCTCTGTGGAGGAAAGAAGGAAACGTTTAAAATTGAACAGCAATAAAACATAATAAAAGAACAAGGGTGCAGCAAATATTTTCAAAGACTATTTGAAAGGTGAGAATGAGATTTTGAAGATGGGCTGTGTTAAATTGGACGAGATGTACATGTAAGCCACTTTCATCCATGGAATTTTAAAGGTCATCACTTATTGTGCAATAAATGTATCACTTGATAGTCTTTGGGAAAACAAAACACTTATTAGGTTTGTTACTGACTGACTACAGAAATATATAGGGTTGATCAGTCTCACAGACAACTCGGCTTCGCCTCGCATTCTATCAGATTGATCAACCCGACATATTTCTGTAGTCAGTCATTAACAAACCTAATAAGTACAGTTAAATATCGGTATCTCGAACATGGTATATCTCGAATACACCGCTTATGTCGAAGTCTTCCGACGGTCCCGGCCGTTTTCTCTATATAAATGATTTTAAAAACTCCTGATATATCGAATACGGTAATCTCGAATACCCCGCTTATGTCGAAGTGTTTGAGAAGGCTGAAGCCCTAATTTTACCTGGTTTATCTCGAAGTGGAGCCATTTTCCCGGTCAGTTGAACATAATTGGTGTCATTACTTCACACGTTTTTGCCCGCGGCAATTTTCAGACCTTTCAAAACTAGTGGTATATCATACTGCACGATGTAAGTTAATTAGGATGGTAGCTTGGTTGTTTTTACATTTAGTACCTTTTTATAAAATTCAAATCAAAACACAGCCACGATTACCGATAATGTGTACGGAGAATCGATTTAGCATTGATAACTGCCAATTTTATAAAAACGTTTAATTACGGAATCGAGTTTATTAATTTTTCTTTTCATGTACGCTCCAATAAAAATGAAGCATGATTGGAACACAAAGATTTAAAAGAAAACTTATCTTAATTTAACAGAACCAGTCCATGTATTAAACACGCAGGGTGTAAAGTGACTTTCGGTTCATCGTACCAATATGAGCTGCTATAAAGCTAAAGCTAAAGCTGTGAGCGTAATGAGTTAATATAAGATACGTTAGTTCACAAACAAAAATGAAATAAAAATATGTGAATTCTAATTCTTGATTATTGGTGGGTTTTTTTTTAATTTTCAAATCCGTATTTTTCGTTTCCTATGTGATAAATTTCAAACGTTACATTGCAAGTGCTTCTTCCAAGTTCTGAAAGTCGATAGTGAAGAGGATGTGAAGTCGTATTATTTACGAAATATTGATTTTATAATTTGATTGCTTTTACAAATATTTATTATATTTCACAAATAAAAACACACAAACTAAAAATATTTAATCAAATGGCTGATTATTCTCTCATGAGTAATAGAAAAGTTCAGTATATACCGGTACTAATACACGTGTTGATATAAGAACATCACGGAATTAGAATTGGAAAGCCACTTCGGATATCTCGAACCCCCGGATATCTCGAAGTTTTGTTGAGGTCCCCCCAAGTTCGAGATACCGATATTTAACTGTAATAGTAAACATGTCAATCAAATTACTGAAGGTAAGAATAGGTAACATTGATGATACTTTAATCGAGGTGAATCACCAGCTGCTACTCTTTATAACCTCATCTTAGTTTTTGATTTATGTTTATATAGATAATTGACATTTATACTAATTTCCCTGGTACATGTACAATAATAACTGCTAATCTTGAATATGTATAACTGATGTTGAGGCGTGTTCTGTGCAGGGAGAGGAAGTTGAGATAAACCCTGTACTGCTGAGAGACATGGAGAAGCTGTGGGGCTGTTACGGAGAACATGTGATGGACTACAGGTAGGCTTACCAATAGAAACAGCTGTCAGTGATGTACACAATAGAAGCATTCCTGTAATATCAGTGGTCAGTTGTGTACATTAATATAGACATTCTTTCAGCTGTCAGTGGTGTACACCAATAGAGACATTCCTTGTACTGTCAGCTGTCAGTGGTGTAAACCAATAGAGACATTCCCTGTACTGTCAGCTGTCAGTAGTGTAAACCAATAGAGACATTCAGTAGTTTACACCAATTTACACCAATAGAGACATTACCGCTACTGTCAGCTGTTGGTTGCATGTGTACACAAATAGAACCATTACCTGCATTGTTAGCTGTCAGTTCTATATACCGATGAAGACTGTCCTTGTAATGTCAGTTGTCAGTGGTGTACACCAATAGAAATAAAGCTTTACTGTACTGTCAGCTGTCAAGGATGTACACCAATTTACAGTCCCTGTACTGTCAGTTGTCTGTGGTGTACACCAATAAAGATATATCCTCACTGTACTGTCAGTTGTAAGTGGTGTACACCATTAGAGACATTCCTTGTACTGTCAGTAGTCAGTGGTTACACCAATAGAGACATTCCATGTACTATCAGCTGTCAATGGTGTTCACCAATATACATTCCCTGTACTGTTGGCTGTGTGTACACTAATAGAGACATTCCATGTACTGTCAGCTGTCAATGGTGTTCACCAATATACATTCCCTGTACTGTTGGCTGTGTGTACACCATTAGAGACATTCCTTGTAATGTCAGCTGTTAATTATGTACACCAATAGAGACATTCTTTTTACTGTCAGTAGTCAGTGGTTACACCAATAGAGACATTCCATGTACTGTCAGCTGTCAATGGTGTTCACCAATATACATTCCTTGTACTGTTGGCTGTGTGTACACTAATAGAGACATTCCTTGTAATGTCAGCTGTTAGTGGTGTTCACCAATAGAGACATTTCTTGTACTGTTAGCTGTCAGTGATGTACACTAATAGAGACAGTTTCTGTACTGTCAGCTGTTAGTAGTGTCTACCAAAAGAAACACTCCCTGTACTGTCAGCTGTCAATGGTGTACACCAGTAGAGACAGTTTCTGTACTGTCAGCTGTCAAAGCTGTAAAGCTTAAGCTCTTCAAATTATTTATGGAAGTACATGTATGAAAAGAATTGTAACTATTGAGAGGGATAGGTAAATTTTGGCAACAAGCATAAACAGATAAATTTAAAATAAAGGTAGTTTTATGTAAACTTGCAGTAAAATTATCATGGCATACAAATAAGGGGAAATATTTGGAAATCGTCCCCCTTCAGAAAATCATTCATGAAACTGCTTATTTGTTAAATGATAACACCTCAATCAGCAGCAGCTTTTTGGAAGAACATTATCAACTTTTACCCTCAATGGCATGTAATGTTCATAGATTGTAAGCTAAAACTGATGTTGTTTTTGGTAACTTTGGTTTTTCAGGGCCTTTGAATCTATTGAGGAAGTCGACACTGAGATCAAAATCAACTTGGCGTCTCTCCTCGAGGTATGAAAAATGTAGGGTTTATCAAATCTTTGTCAACCTACAAATTAAATCAATATATTTTAGCCATTGATTAATAATGTCTAATGATAAATCAGCTCATTTTGATAATTTTCATTAGAATACCTCTTCCATTATGAATACTTCTGACTGTGTTTGCTTTATGGTAATGAATACATGTACTTCTGATTATTTTTCCTTCCTCCGTTATGAATACTTACTTAATACTTTATTTATACATGTATTTCTAATTGTGTTTACTTCCTTCTTATGAATACTTATGATTGTGTTTACTTCTTCCATTATGGAGACAACTGATCATGTTTGAATACCTGTGGTTGTGTTAATTTCCTCCTAAATAAATACTTTTGAATTAATTTGTTTACTTCCTCCCTTCTAAATACTTCTGATTTTTTTATTTACCGTATGATAACTTCTGATTATGTTTATTCCCTCTATATTTACATTCTACTGTGTTTTTCCATTTAATTCTGTGATCTTTAAATGCCTCTAAATGCAACAAGTAATCACTGGGTACTCAAAGGTTAAAATGACGAGTTTTATTATGACGTCACAAACGCTGTAAACTGCAACGTCACCATCGAAAATCAAAGTTCACGCTTGTGGCTATTACTGTGGCTCTTCCATTAATATTAACTTACCCTTAGGATAAGATAGGAATTTTAAGGTATGAATCACATTTGCAGACAAGGCAAGAAGTTAAAAAAAATGTAAATATAAGCATTATTAAAATCATGATTTTTTGAAGTATACACTCTCATAACTGCAGCGGTGTGTGCATACAAATTTTCATAACGCGCTAACGCACGTTACTCAATTTGTATGCACACACTGCTGCAGTTATGAGAGTGTATACTTCAAAAAATCATGATTCAATGCTATAATAACTTCCTCATTTCTGAATACTTCTGATTGTGTTGACATCCTTCTTTAAAAGTACTTCTGACATTGTTTATTCCCACCATTGTGAATACTTCTGACCGTGTTAACATCCTCCTCAATGTACAGAATTCAAATTTATCTACAGGTCTGTAGCTCCCGCTAAGAAAAAATTTGGATGGATGATGGATGACCTAGGAACTACAGTTCTGTTAAAAAGTTGCAATTTACAGCGCATAAAAACTTAAGCTAGTTTTGGACTGATTAATCTTATATCCGGACACATTTTGCTTCCATGTCGTCCATCCAAATTTTTTCAGACCAGGAGCTACAAAACAACAGCTAATTCTGATTTTGTTTACCAGTACTTCCGCCTTTATGAATACTTTTGATTGGGTTTTCTTCCTCCTTAAATGAATACTTCTGATTGTGTTTGAATACTTCTGATTGCATTTTTCTCCTCTATGAATATTGATTGTATGTTTTCTCTTTCTCCTTAAACGACCTCAATGGATACTTCTGATTGTGTTGTTGTTTTGTTGTAGAGGGAGATAGCTGAGGCCTGGAACCTTGATCGCCTGCAGCCATTGGTGATCCGACTCAACTTGTCACTGTCTCAATACCTGGATGCTCCCAGTAAGTAGATGATAGGACAACGGGACTGATAGAACCTAGTTTGTTGCTTTACGATGTTTATTCTGATAATGGATCATGTGCGTGTGTTAATTTAAAATTCATCGTTACCAAATTTGAACAGCAGTGTTACTGTGAAAGTGTAAAGGCCTATATGATCTTTATAATTATTCCTGGAATTGGCACAGCCAGCCTCACCATAAATGTTAATCGTTGATCTCAAGCAGACGAAATCGTGAGAACACGCTTAATTTTCTATTTAATAAATGAAATAATGTGTATTGTTGATTTTTCAAGGTTTAACTTTTAATTTTTTATATTTATAAAGTTTTGTTTGCTGACAATTAAACAGACACAAATTTACATTTTGTTGACAGTGTTTATTTTGGAAATTCAAGTTCTATAAATAGAGTTTAATCAAAACAGTAGAGAAAAGTAGATCCGGAAAAAAATTTATTGATGCAGGTATCAAAGAAATTTTTCGACCAATCAGAAGTGCCAATATCTTATCAAACTAATAAATATTAAATGATATAAATATCAAAACAAATATGCAGATTACTCATACCTTGATAACCTCAATATCTACATGTGTGTTAAACAAAGCTGGTTGTAATTCTGCATGCTACACTAACTACATGTGTATAGGCTATAGAAATATAGAAATACCTTTTTGGTTATGAGAGTACCCGATATACCTAACATCTTGATAATTGATAAATTAATTCATTTTCCTATAATTCCTAGGGGAAATTTCTTGTGCCTGAAAATTAACCTTTTTCAAAAGCATCTCTAAGTATTTTATTCCAGTTTGTGTTACCTTACTGGTATTCATTTAATATTTTTTTGAAGTTTTCAGGCATTCAAAGAACTTTGATTTGTTCCAATAGTTATAAAATGTCAATTAATTATCTGTAATGAGGGACATTTGTGATTGAATTGATAAAACAGTCCATCAATGCTGCTGCCTTTCTCCTTCAGGGCCACCTTTAATTCAAGTACTGCACTCCTCCAGAAGTGGAATAATCAGCCAGTTACAAAAGTAAGATCTAGCCAGTTCCAAAAGTATTGTCAGATCATTCATTACTATGTTGTGTGCCATATACAAACTTGAAGTAAGATTATTCATTATTATATTGTGAGCCATGTAGAAATAATATCATGAGCCAGACATTATAGTAAAATCGCTCATTGGTTATTTGCGTGCAATTTAAGTTACAAATTTAAAATAAAATAATTTTAACTGTTAATAAGTTGTTGACTGTGAACGCGGTGAAGAGACTTGTCAGTGACTGAAATAACTAAGTTTATATGATTTCAACAATGTTTTGTAGGGTTTTAGCGGATTTCATCAGTGAACAATGGGGTCGGTTGAGTAATTCTTTTATTCAGCAGCTTTATGATGAGGCGGAGCAGAAAACACAGACGGCTAGATGCATTCCACAACCACAGTAAGATTGAATTCGGTCAACGGTGAATTAAAATGTAGACCATGTTGAATCAGCAACATTTTTATATTTAGTAAACATAATTTCGAATTCAGACTCACAGAATATAAAATCCTGGCTTGTAATAATTAACAGTTGGCGTATTCAAAGTAAATCTTTGCCTCACTGATTTACATACAAAAAAAGCAAATAGAATTTTACGGGTAATTGCATTTGCAAGTAAAAAGATCATGTCATATAGAGTGAGAGTCAGAATTGTCATCCCAACATCAAAACCATGATCTCCATATGTGTTGTGTTTTTTTAGCTATAGTGACTCTTCATGTATGTCTGTACTGTGTTTTTTTAGCTGTGATGAATCGTCCCAAACAGCCCATGACAGGAACATCGCCCGGCTGATGGAAATGGGCTTCACTGCTGACCAAGCCTTAAGTGCACTTGTCCTTAACAATGGAGACCTCCTGTTGTCTGTCAATCACCTGATGGGAGGGGGGACCATGCCAGATAGGTAAGGACAGGGGTATATCTAATGAATCGATACTAGGACAGGGTATAACAGATGTATTGATGCTAGATACACTCTGTTCATTAGGACCTGTACATTAAGGACAGAGGTATATCTAATACCGGGTAAATCGATACTACAACACGGTGTAACAGATGTATTGATGCTAGATACACTGTGTTCAATAGAAACCCTGGTCTGTTACTATTATACTTTTAAGCCTTTCACTGGCACTGGGCAACTTGCAGTACAAGTCATCCACACACTGTAAAAAACAACTACACGTGCTGATGTTGTACAGTTACAGTCAGTCTAAAGGTGTCAGTGAGATTGAGTGGTCAAGTGGGCAGCCATCTTGATGACTTTATGCCCACCATCATGTATCTGTCAAAGTCCACCTCTGAATTCTGTTGACGTATGTTTAAATGTAGTATCAATGTAGTTTCTTCAAAGTAATAATGGACCATGTACACATCTATCTGTTGCACTCCTCATTAGCTTTTGCTCATTAGTTGGAGTTCTTATAGCAGACATATATGCTATTCTGTATCTTCCTTGTTGCAGACAAACAACTGCCCAAGCTACTGACAGTTCCCAACCCCCCAAAGCGGGTTGTTCCGGGTACCAGCGACAGACGTCCCATCCGTCAGGGGCCAAACGCATCAAGAAGGTCAGCCGGCTTTATTCAGTCGACCCAAAGAACATACCAAACGATCCAGATATCATTGATCTGACGAAGGACGGTGATGACCTCACTCAAGTACCGACATCTATGTGGTTTGGGAAAAAATCCAAGAGAATCCCTAGTCCAAATCTTGGTTTTCTTATACAAGTAAGAGCCACATTATATGATCAGATAATGAAATATAGCAGAAGAAATGGGGGAAGAATTTCTCAGATTTTGATGTCACAAAAGACAACAGTATTATATTGTGGAATTCAGTATGCCTATCTGACTTTACAATGGACAAATATGAGAAATTTGTTATTCAGGTAAAACCTTGAGAATTTACACAAAAATTAGCAGTAATAATATAATAGATCATTATTTCCTGGTGTATTGAATTTTACAGGTGTACTAATGTTTGATGTCCTTGGTTATTAAATTTATAGGTGTACCAGTATGCCAGACAAAGAATACCGACATTGAACGAGTTCTGTGTAGTTTGTGATGATGCCCATGTCTTTCAAAATGGTGCAATGTTAAAGGTAGGCATTCCCGTAACACCTATAAAATCACAAAACTACATGTCTGTCAATCTTCTCTGTTATAATGGATTATCAGCTTAGCTTCCTCTTTACATAAACTCACTGCTATGACCTTTTACCTTTTGATTGTAGCCCTCAGTGTGTTCGCGAGAACTGTGTGTGTTTGCCTTTCAGACACTTGGTGTCATGGCTGATGCTGCAGAATCTGTGGCAACGGGCGCTGAGGTAACTCTTGGTACAACAAAGTCAAAGCATTGTTAATATGATCATCAACAAAGCAACATATCGATTTATTTATATATTTAGTAACAATGCATTAGCATAGTAATATGATATAACGAGAAAATTATCTATTTGGCCATTCTAGAATTCTGAAGATGGAAAAACAATAAATTAAACCAACAAAACATTGTTTGTAAATTCCTGATGTTCCAGTTATCTCTGTAAACCAACTTGTTTTGTCATAAATAGCCTCAAAGCAGCACAAGATAATATTGTAACAACAGACTGGTAAAGAATATCCTATGTAAAAATTTCAAAGAATTTCTATTTATATGTCTTTTAAATATGTGCATGTTTTAAATATTTTGCTCTATCTTCCAAAAATGTTGCACATTGAAATGTGTATTCTATTACAGGTTGTAGATTTGTTGATAGCAATGACCAGATCTGCATGTGTATCTTCAAGGAGAGACACCATTTTCTCCCCCTACCCCACGGTTGTGGATCCAACAAAATCCGGGGAGCTGGCTTTTAATCCAAAGGTAATTAGTGATGAACAGTCCAATGTACATGCATAACAGACTATTATCCAGCTTTTCAACCCCTTTATCTCATCTTTTAATCCCCTTTATCTCATCTTTTAATCCCCTTTATCTCATCTTTTAATGGAGTATTACCATGTTTATTGTTTAGTCCAAGGATTATGACAAAGTCAGAAAAATCTTGGAGATTATCCCGCCGGTCTCGGAGCTGGTCCAGACGGAGCCCTCAAAGATCAAGAGACAGATGGAGGAGAAGAATATTCTAGCCTACCCCCTCCTACAGTGGTACGAATTCATTCAGCGGAGTTGTTTAAAAATTTATTACTGTACAATGACAGAACACTTTGGTTAATCAGATTATTAACATTCTCCAGGATCATGTAGCAATACATTGTATTAGACTATTATCAAAATGATTAAAAAGAATATAAAAGGGTTTTCTTTCTTCAAAAGAAAGGATATACACTATTAAACAACTGGAAAAAAAAAGACACAGTAATTAAAAAAGCATCCCCAAGTACAGTATCTTAGATTTTACAATTGAAATTCAAGAGACAAAAATAATTTGAATATAAAATTTCTGATAATCAACAAATACCAGTATTGAAAATGTGTAAAATTGATGACCTTATGATGAAGAGTTCTATAATTTTGTGATATTATAAAATCATTGGCCTGTAACATTACATCATATTGATTGGCATGACACAGTACATGGTAGACTGTGTATAACTGGACATTAGAGTCCATGGCTTGGCCGACTTGTGTGATTGTTTTTCTCTTTCTGTTACAGGATTATCTCCAGCAACAGATCACACATAGTCAAGCTTCCCAAAGAGAGGGTAAGATTGATTTCACCAAACAAATAAAATCTAAGTTTTTTGTGTATATATAGTATTATAATACTGTAAATTCCTAATTAAACGTGAGGAATTAATATCCATGTTAAATTACGAGAAGCAGATCTCGTGGATTTTAAAATCTTGCTTATAGTATTATATTATTATAATACTGTAAATTCCTGATTAAACACAAGGAATTAATACCACGTAAAATCGCAAGAAGCAAATCTCGCGGATTTTAAAATCTCGCTTTAATTTTTTGGACTTTAACTTTTTGGACAAATGTAAACTATTTGGAATTATGATAAAAATTCTGCGTTCTTGATTTTATATTCTTGGATTTAATTCAAAACTGATGTGAATTGCGGAATTAAGTACTCGCGTATAATGAGGAATCTACAGTATTACTGATATATTCACTGGTGAAAACTGCCCCCCCTCCCTTCAAGCAACAAACAACCAACCAAATATCTTATTATTGTTCTTCAATGCTTTTAGTTTAACACAATCGTTGTTTATACCAAAAATCTTAGAAATATTATTGTTCTTTAATGCTTTTGGTTTAACACAATCATTTTTTTTTTTTAGCGCCTGTCATTTATGAATACATCTCACCAGTTCCTTCTGTTACAAAACCCCCCTGCCAAGGAGAAAGTCTTTCAAGATCTCAAGAAAAAACATGGCAGTGAATTTGCATTCCAGTGAGTAGCCATGAGAATACCATTAATTACCGTAAATCTGGAAATTTTTACGTCGATTAATTTTTGCGAATCCGAGTCATAAAGCTATAGATTAATTTTTACGTTTTAAATTTTTGCGAATTGTCATCGGCGCTAAAAATAAAAAGCATTCAAATATTAAATGTCACACATATTGACATGTGTACAATGTTAGCTAATCTTCGGATATCGTATACTAGTATTACCGCCGCCTCTAATTTGCCTCTAATTTTCTCGAGAATCGTATATGTTTACCAACTTCATATAGTATCATGTGAGAGTTGATGTCTGCAATTTATATCTTGTTCAATTTACCGATATATACAAAAACAGCAGCAAATGCAGCAAAACTACCTAAAGGGGTATCTTGATACGGATTTATAGCGCGATAATTATCCCAATTTGCAGTTCACACCTTCATATGCGACGGTTTGTGTACACTACACAAGTATCGGAGGGTCACGTGTCAAACACAGGTGATGTTTTCCTGTGTCGAGCGAGCGAGAATGAGAGGAAAATGGCGGCATTCATTGAGAAATTCAAAATACTGTACAAATTTTCAAATTCTGTGAATTTTGGTGTCCCGCCGGTACACTGTGAATGGGGTAAAAAAAAAAACCCGCTACTATACATTCTGCGTAACGCCGGTACATATCACATGTATGAAAAAATCATGCATGCATGCAGTGTCATCAGTATACATGTACACTTAAGATAGACATGAGACTGCCAGTCAATCGAAGACACCGATTTTGAGTAAAGCCCTTCTCCACACGCTGGTTATAGCTAGGGGGTAATTACCGGGCTATATAAACAGGTTTTTTTTTTTTTTTAAATGACTACTACTTACGGACACCTGTTCATATAGTAAGGAGTAGAGACCAGCCTTCGGCAAAATTTTTTATTTATTTTTTTTTTTATTGTTGATAAATTTTTAGGAAAATTTTTTTTGCGAATGCAGAGCACTCGCAAATTTGCTAAAAATTTATCTACGGTAAAAATTTCCAGATTTACGGTATTGGGTTTGTTAGAGGCTGTCTACGCAAGTAAGTCAGGTCGTTAAAGTTCTTAGAATGCAAGGCCAAGCTGAGCTTTCTTTGCACCTTTACAACCCAGCATATTTCCATAGACAGTCAGTTACAAACCTTATAAATGTTTTGTTTTGTTGAAGACCAGAACCATTTGCATGTTAATAAGTTGAGAAAAAAATGTTATATATTGAAAAAATTGATGTATTTTACATCCAGTGGCTCAGGCATTGAAAACTGGCACTCAATAATTCGGGAAGGTTTATTGGTGGGATCAGGAACAAAATTACAGGTAGGAAAAATTACATCATCAGGTATTGATTCACTATTTTACACTGTAAGTTATTGAACATTTATTATAGGTATAAATTCCATATTATCACATAATTTTTATGAGAACATGTATAAACTGGGTTGGACAGTTTACACTTTATAAACTACACAGATTTTACCCAGGGTAAGACATTTCAATCCTCTTTATTTGTAGGTAAATGGAGCAGCATATGGCAATGGAATTTATCTCAGTCCAAACTCTTCAACCTCATTTAATTATTCCAGGATGTATAAAAGTGGTAAAAATAAAACAAATGTGGTGAGTTAATTGTACATCTGTCTACTTTTTATGGTTAAATAAGTTATCTCTTATTTTCTAACAATTCTAAATTTAGAGAAGTTTATCTTGTTTTTTTAGATGATTTCATCATGAGACTAATATACATATACAAACATGTATTTAATTACACAATCATTTGAAATGATGCGGTGGTAATGATTTATTACATGATTGTGTAATAATATTCTGTTTTCCAGTCTGCCTCACGCTTCCTGGACCACGGAGTAAGCATGACCTGTATAGCACTCTGTGAAGGTCAGTTCTCCAATTGTTATAAGGTGTTTTTGTCTTCGTTCGTTAGCTCACTGAGACAAGGTCGGTGGTGCTTATGCTATACCATTGGCGTCAACATCAGTGTTGGCGTCACCCTCGGACCTGGTTAAAGTTTTTGGAGCAGGTCCTGTATCTAAGTTACTGGTATTAATGGTCGTATCTTTACCAAGCTCACCGAGACGAATTCAGGGGTGCTTATGCTATACCATTTGCATCGGCTATCCATTCAAAACATCTTTTTAAATAACTACTGATTTACTTAAGTGTCTCTTGTTGTCAGAGGGATGAAATGTTATAGAAAAATTGAGAAAAATCAGAATTATTTCATAACAGTAAAGTCATGCATGCACAGTCTGTTATTGTTGTCGGTCATACGGATACCTGCATTACCTCTTTTATCAAAATATCATGAACAGATTTTTCACATCTAATATCTTTTCCATGATTTATGGCAATTGATGTGCTTCATAAAGATTATACAAGACACTGAAATCACATATTAAACATTAATTATTTTATTGTCAAATCATGACATTAATCATTCCCATGGCTCCACTGATACACAGACCTATCTTCTACAGTGATATCCCATCCGTCGCTGAAGAAATCCGGTGCCATTTGGGTGTCCCCTGAATCCGATCATGTGTGTACTCGATTCTTCTTTGTGTAAGTATGGATTGTTTTTATACAAACGGCTGTTTCTACTGTTACATGTATATATTAGTCAATTTTTCTATTACCAGACTGATTAAACATTTACAGTACATTGTTCTATTGCATGATTTAAGTGGGAGATTTCTACTATGCATTCATTAGTTAACTTTTTATAGCTTTACTTAAGAGTTCTACTATTTTACCAGTTATTGAATGAACATGCTGTGTACATTGTGTGGCACATACCTTAATTATTATGTTAGATTTCTTTTTACCCATTATTCAATCAATTTAAAATTTAAACTGTGTCTGATTTAAAAAAAAAAAAAAAGGAAATATTCAAACACTGTAAACCCACTTTTATTCGCGACGACTTTATTTTGCGATTTAACCGAGATAAACTGGTTTACGGCAACTTATTTTCACGGCGAAGCCTTATCCAGACCCATTTTGTTATTACAATCAAACGCCAAGGACTGGTCCGCTGTGAGAAATATTCGCGACGATGAGGCTCTCACAAACTTTGCGAAAATTTCTCACATGCGAATAAAAGTTGGTTTACAGTGTGCCCTCACTCAGACGGAAGTGCATTTGTAAATTGAGATGTCAGCAGGGTCAATTGAATGAGCATGAGACATGCACTCAAAGGGTTTGAATATGATGAAAAATGCTCCTTCATGGAAACATGAGATCTAAGTTCCCTGTCATGGGATTGTCTAGAGCCAATCAGATAAAGCTATGTATAGAACTATAAATAGAGATTTTATATATTATTGTATACATGCTCTATGGTAGGTTTAAATAAGCAGTCATAGTTTGACCTATTACCGGTATATACAGTGATATGTTTTCTTGGTCCTACAGATATGAGGTAGGTCAGTGTGGGGAAGACGTCAGTACACAGAATACGACTCACCTAAAGGCTATCCAGGATGCAGTCAACTTCAGGGCATGAAATGGGGTCCAAAGGGGCAGGAAAGACATTTATACACAGAATGCTCTTCAGGGCTCAGTCGACTTCAGTGCTCAAAGAGGGGACCAAAGGGGGCAGGGAAGATATCTATACACAGAGTAAAATGAATCAGATTGCTCATCAGGACCCAGTCAACTTCAGGGCTCAAGGAGGGGACCAAAAGGGGAGTCAGGGTGGACAATTCTTCACAGAATAAGCTGTTATCATTTCCTCAGCAAGCCTCATGGCCAAGGCTGAACTTCCTGACCAGCTGTCCACTGGGCGAAGCTACAATTTAGGTGGACCAGTGTATAAGTCACTAAGTCTGTGAAGCTCTATTGACTTTGTATCAAGCATTGATTTAAAGTTCATGTGTCATGCACCTAATTATATGTCTTTTTATTCACAAATTTATCAGTGGCGTTGGGAGCAAATTGAAAGTGGGGGGGGGGGGGGGCTATAATTATCAAATACCTTGACAAGCAAAAAAAAAAGGTCTTTGATATATGTATAAACTTGCCAAAAAAGTGTGTTTTGGGGAGGGGGGGCTAAGCCCCCTCCTAGTCCCCCGGTTCTGACACCTATGCTTATCTTGTCAAGTTTGAGCATTTGGAATATGATTACTTTGACACTGATGATTAATGAACCAATGAAATTATTCTGAATTCGAGCTTTTACATGCAGTACTATTAAGTCTCTTTCTGGTATAAACAGCAGAATTGATTTGAGTGCACAATACCGTTTTGTAATTTATCACAATCCTGCAGACAGTACTTCGTATTCTTTATTCATGCCTAATAACAACAGCTTCCTTATAAACATGTACAATGAATCACCTTGTTTTATAATGTGGTTTACTCATTTGGGCTCATTTGGAGACCTTGTTATATAATGTTTGTTTTTGATAACCATCATTTAATGTTTTATTAGTTTTTTGTTGAAGTTGCACACTACTTTTATTCATATTTTCCCGGTATAAAAATTTAAGCACTCTGCTTAAGAACCATATTCTGCATGCATGTAGTTGATGAATTGAACAATCAGAACATATTTTGTCATAAGTATCATACTTAAGTTACTTTCATATTGACAAGTTGTTTTGGAATCTACATTAGTTACATGTATTTGGTAAGTTTGTATAAAGCTTAGTCATCTGTCTATGAATGCCACTGCTGACCACTGTGCATCCACTATACTTCACAACTTCCTCTTTCAGTCCATTCCGCATTCAGCATTCTGTAGGTGCATCTCAAGACACAACCCTTCAGCATCTCGAGATATAACTCAAATTCTCACCCCTTTCAGATCCATGAATCTCCATCTACTGCTCAATGTCTCAACATTTCAGCATTCGATCACCAATCTGGAGATACAACTTACAGTACCGACCAGACCCAACCTAACAGAAAGCAGACCCCAATTAAACCCCGAGGTCCACTTTCTTTGTACGCTCATGGTCTGCTTCGAGTCTGCTATGGCGGACCCAGAGCTGACCCTAAACAGACCCCAGGCTGACCCAGAGCAAACCCAGAGTGGACATAGAAAGCAGACCCCGATTTCAAAAGCAGAGCCTTAAATCGCTACTGAAAAATGACCAAATGTCTCTACATGTGTATATTTGGAATCTACAAGGAGTGGGCTTACAGGTGGTAAGAAAAAAAGAGGGGACTGCTTCACACTTCAGTGCGTAAAGCGGATCTCAAGAGCTGACCCCGAGTAAACCCATAGCAGACCCTAAACAGACCAGAGCAGACACCAAAAAAACCAGACCCCAACCACACCCAGAGCAGACCCGGGTCAGCTTTTGGGATCTGTTTTGATGTTAGGTTGTGTCTGGTCAGTACTGTAGTACACTCAGGTTTCAACATTTACCAATCTCCAGCTTAAGTTCCTAAATCATTTATCATCCACCACAGTCTTGAGCTAGTTAACTCAAATTAGCTATAGCTAGACCACTAACCTCCTAGTTTATAAAACTCAAAAACCTGTGGGAAATTAAATTTTATAGTTTGAAATAAATGGTTCAAACCTTCAGCAACCACTCAAACTTATAAAAACTCCAATTTGTATAATCCTTCAACAATCAATAATCTTGAGATAAAACAGCTCAAATTTCCACCCATTGACCACCAGCATTTTAATCTGAGGTACAATCATCAACATCCACCAATCACGATTAACAGCAGGATGATCTATATCAATTTCCTGAGCATTCCCACATATATTTTGCTGTTCCAAGTTTTATTGGCTGACAGTATTTGTACCATGGAACTTAATTTTCTGGCGGTTTTATATTGAATGATATGATGTTAACTTTTATTTTTAAAACTATTTAATTCAACATTAATTGTTAACATTTCAATTATCTGAAGAATACAAATAAAAAATATATAATTATGTTTTACATGACTGTATTTTGTCTTCTTTAAAATTATACATGTACATAAAAACACATTTGTATACCTACCATTAATCTCAGCGAGATTCGTCGTGACAGAACAATTTTGACGGATATCTCTTCTGATGTCTCTTCAGAAGAGACGATCGTCAAAAATTTTCAGTCTCGACGAATCTCGCTGAGATAAACCTACCATAACTTCTGCAAATTTATACACATGTTTTAAAATTGGAAATTCAAACATGCAAGTATACTTTTATCGGTTAATTTTAGAATTGTGAATGAGATTTTGGATTATTTCTGACATGGATTATCATTTTTTTAAAGAATTCTCAATATTATATTGTTCACCTTTTAAAATTAAAATTAACTAGGAAATAACAATTGAAAGTAAAGCATTAATTGGTACATGTGTCAATTTTATTTACAAAGAGTTAATAACTGAAAAACATATTTTTATGTTAAAGAATTAAAGATAACTGCATGATAAAAATTAATTGTATGTGTTAAATGAAAAATTTATATAATCCTATAAAATTGGCAATGGCCAGATTCCCTTATTCTTAATGTTCAAAACGATAGATAAATTTGAAATATTTTTTGAGTGGAAAAATAATAAGATTACTACGAATTACTTTACGTTCAAGTTAACCATTTTGCGATCAATCCGGGTACGCACAGTCTTCACAGGTGATTACTTCCGCTACACGTCGCAACAAGAACAACATCGACTGTGTATAGATTACAAACAGACACACCACAAGACCATGTCTGCTAACGGTAGAGGAACCATGAGACCCCAGTCTCGCTCTCCACCATTCCTTATCACTGGGCTAGTGGTAGCGCTGGTCATCCTGGGGGCCAACTACTGGAACATGTCCTCGAATAACGCCTCGCTCTCTGCAGAAGTTGCCGACCTGCAAGACCAGATACGTATCTTAGCATCGAAGAAGAACAACTACGAGCGGAAGAGCGACAACGCAATGCTCAGAATAAGGGACATAGAGAAAAATGTCAACTCTAAAGACAAAGAAGTGAAGAGCTTGAAGATTGAACTGAAAGAGTTGGGGTCTGCTAAGGACGCGTGCACAAATAAGCTGGTGAGTGCTGCATATATGCACCCAGAAATGACCTATTACTCACCAATCAAGGAAACATAGGGTGCTGTAGGTAATGAGGCCTATGAAAAAAATATTGTGTGTTTTGGGTAACTGATGAAAACACTGAAAAAATTAAGTTAGGTAGGTAGGGATTTTTTTTTTATTTAATCATATTTTTTTCTGCATGAATCCTAAGAATGTTTGTTTGTGTCATATTTAAAAGCAGGTTTTTAATCGAAATAATCACAATCGGATAGAAACAGACATCTAAAAACGTTAGGATCGGGGCATTTTTGTAGGTTAGGTCGGGTTACCCTAAACACATTAATACCATTACCATTTACTAGTCCTGTACAGTGAAGTACCCGCTCCCAGGTATTTGTATTTCCATTGGTTTTTTTTTTTTTCATTGCAAGTTTTATTTATCAAGAATTAGTAAAGACATAAACACTCATTTAAGCAGTTAGTTTTTCAATCAATTATTGATGTTTATATTTTACAGTTAAGCAAAATTATTGGATATTTGGAACCGATAAAATGACAGCTTAAAAAAAATTCTGAAATTTACTGATTTAAAATATGGAAGCTTTTGGGGTTTGGGGTTAGAATACATATTGTACTGACTTCTGATAAATAATCAGGCCATTGACAGACAATTCAAATTTGTACATATGGTACAACAAATTACAGATGATAGAGTAAAGAATACAAAGTAATCCAACAGTCCCAAGAACTTTGTAACCGTTAAAATTTTCTGTGCTATCGTTGATCTGCTGTGATATACATTTGACCTCTCTATGAGTCTATAGATCCAAGATATGTCTAACTACAGTTAAATATCGGTATCTCGAACTTGGGGGGACCTCTACAAAACTTCGAGATATCCGGGGGTTCGAGATATCCGATGTGGCTTTCCAATTCTAAGTCCGTGATGTTATATCAACACGTGTATTAGTACCGGTATATAATGAACTTTTCTATTACTCATAAACGATTAATCAACCATTTGATTAAATATTTTTAGTTTGTGTGTTTTTATTTGTGAAATATTATCAATATTTGTAAAAGCAATCAAATTATAAAATCAATATTACGTAACTAATACGACTTCACATCCTCTTCACTATCGACGTTCAGAACTTGGAAGAAGCACTTGCAATGTAACGTTTGAAATTTATCACATAGGAAACGAAAAATACGGATTTGAAAATTTAAAAAAACCCACCAATAATCTAGAATTAGAATTCACATATTTTTTTTTCATTTTTGTTTGTGAACTAACGTATCTTATATTAACTCATTACGCTCACAGCTTTAGTACTCATATTGGAAACAACCCGTGTACGATGAACCGGAAGTCACTTTAAACCCTGCGTGTTCAATACATGGACTGATTCTGTTAGATTTAAATAAGTTTTCTTTTAAATCTTCGTATTCTAATCAGGCTTCATTTTTATTGGAGAGTACGAAAAAAAAAAAATAATAAATTCGATTCCGTAATTAATCGTTTTTATAAAATTGGCAGTAATCAATGCTAGATCGATTCTCCGTACACAGTGTGTTTTATTAAACACATTATCGGTAATCATGGCTGTGTTTTGATTTGAATTTTATAAAAAGGTACTAAATGTAAAAACACCCAAGCTACCATCCTAATTAACTTACATCGTGCAGTTACTGTTTGATATACCCCTAGTTTTGAAAGGTGTGAAAATTGCCGCGGGCAGAAATGTGTGAAGTAATGACACCAACTATGTTCAACTGACCGGGAAAATGGCTCCACTTCGAGATAAACCAGGTAAAATTAGGGCTTCGGTCTTTTCAAACACTTCGACATAAGCGGGGTATTCGAGATTACCGTGTTCGAGATATCAGGAGTTTTTTAAATCATTTATATAGAGAAAACGGCCGGGACCGTCGGAAGACTTCGACATAAGCGGGGTATTCGAGATATCCCATGTTCGAGATACCGATATTTACCTGTACTGTTCCTGCACACATCATCTGGTCTTTGAAGATTTCTTGTCTGGCATCTGTGTCAATTAAATGATTTACTGGTATTTTTGGTGGTATAGGACACCATGAGATAATAATGTGGATGAAAGTACATCTTCATATTTAAAATATAAAGTTACCACTGTTTTTCAAACTTTAAACTACTCAATATTTCTACCATGAAACACATTTTTAAAAAGTGTCAAAGTCCCAGAGGGATTTGAGAACTCATGACTTGCAGATCACACTTTACCTATAGTATAAGCATTGCACCACACTACAATTTGCACATCTGTATCTGACATCACTTTAAGTCTATTGCACTAGGCTGTTAGACATGAAGTTGTGAGAGGAAATATAAAATTTGCTGAATTCACAAAAAATGGAGATGTTCCATACTTCCTTAATAAGAAAGTGTAAGACAGCTGCAGTACTTGTGATAATGCGGTAGTTGTTCGAGTGCTTGCAGAGTTAATAAATAAACCCATACAACCACTGATGTCATTGTGAATCTTTTTTTTCAGACACAGAATGAAGATAATTTGAATGGTTTACAACAGGAATTGGCCACATATAAAGGTGAGAGCTTATCTAACGACAGATTTAGAGGAAAAAAGTTAATATCTGTAACTTAATGAGTTACTGTATCATATAACATTATAAACAATGTTACTCTTTTAAGAGCAAGCATTGAATTAAAGAATATTATGTGACCATTTGTTCTTATAAACAAGAAGGGTATTATGCTACAATTAATACAAGACATAGACAATCACATAATGACACAAGATTGGTTTACCTTATATCCATTTGGATTCTGTAACTTAATTAATTCTAAATTGTCAAATGATATTAAAATTTTGGCATAATAAAGCAGAGCTTGACTCTCAAATAGGTATACACCATACTAGTTTTCCTCCAATATCAGTTTTGTATGATTTTTCAATGACCAGTATTTAAAATAGTGTTTAATATATTTGAGAGGTTTGTCAGAAGTAAAAGGGTTATCACATTAACCATTTTAACTATGAGATAAAGATGTACATGTATTGCTGCAGCATTAAATATTGTAGTGAATTAATATGTGTTATGTTTTAATTTCTCCTTTTTTCCAGAAAAATTGGGAAAGTATGAGTCTGATGTAAAGAAGGAAGAAAACAGCCCAAATTGTGATAAGTAAGTAAAAAAAGTCAAGCTGCTTGTCAATAATACATGATAGTTCAGACTTAGTTCTCTTTAGTTTGTTAGAGATAATGATGATTTACATGTAGAAATAAATAATGTGAAGTTCCAGACTGTCATGATTGGTTATGACCATGCATTCTTGTTGTCAAATAAAATGCCATTTTTGGGGGGAGGGGGGGGGGGGGCTACTACTTGAGCATATTATATTAATAAAAGCGAGGTACAACTCTCTTGCTGTCAGGCTCAGTTTGGTAAGTTTGATAAGTTAAAAAACTTTATCATACAAAACAATAAACAATTATTACTGTTAGGCCTAAGGGTTTTTTTTTTAATTAATATGACTTAATTACATACCCTCTAAGTGCAATATTTATTTTGCATTTAAAGCCTTGTAATAATTGAATAATTGAGCTTTTTGGATGTCTAACTTGTTACATTGGCTAAAAAAGCCCAGAAATTATTGTACATTATTCTTTATAGATATCTCATTTTGATGAAGTTTTAGGCATTTATATTATGAGATATAAACTTCATCTTGGTCACCACTTGAATGTTTTAATTTTTACAATGTAGCATTCTTCATATTGCTAACCAAAACTTATTGTATTTGATTCATTCTTGACAAGTGTTCAAGGAGTAATACTAAATGAATGACATATTTTCCCTCAGTATATGTAAAGAGAAGATGAGGGAGCTGTTTGCACTGATGGAGAAGTTGAAGTACCACCAGGCCCTGCTAGGACTCAGTCAGAACGGGGTCGACATTCTGGACTTCAAGGACAAGATCGGTGCCAAGTAAGCTGTAGAACTTTGTAAAACTGTATGGACACCGTAGAATTATTACTCCACTGTGCAATAGTTATACATATTCAAATATGTCAGTCTTGCAAACCTCTAATATTCAGCTGATTATTATTTTTCATGGTAATTATTATTACACAGGACCATATAATCATGAATTGAATCATAAAACATGTGAAATTTCACTAAACTGTAAATTTTAGTCGTTTTGTGAAAGTTTAAGTTGTTCTTAGAGCTTATGATAAAAGAAACCTCAATTTCATTGTAGGGAAGGCAGTCTAAACCAGACAGATCTCTCTCAAGGTGGCCAACAGAAGCAACCACAACAACAACAAGATCAACAACAACAAGGCCCAGGATCCAAGCAGAGCCTCCAGAAACCAGCTATTGGACAGAATGCTGGATCTGGCACTGTACAGCCAGGTAGCCCTCAGACTAGCACCAAGAAGCCAGAGAGATTGGCCACAGGGTCTATTATGGATGTTAAGTTAGGCGGCGGTGGCAAACCTCCTGGGGACCAAGTTGATCAGGGTGGGGTCAGGCAGAAACTAGGCAAAGGTTCAAATACAAACAGTTCCACTCAGATTCCAAAGGACCAGAAAATACAAAAAGGTACATGTACATTTATATACCAGCCTTGCTGAGGAAAAGGGGAGTTAATTTAAATAGAATTGATTCTACAGAGCCGTCAAGTACATATCCCAAACCAGATATCTGATGTAAAATTAATGGGGGTGGAGGGATTGCATTCACTAATAATGTAGAAATTTGTTGCCATCATTCAAGAATATTATTCATGTACATGCATGTTATCATTTTAATATCTGCGAAAGAAATGCATGGTATTTCATTTGCTCTCCAATTTTATGCTTACTTGGTGAATTGTGGGTTGATTTATTAAGGGTGATGGTTTTTTGTTATTGTTAGTTGATGCCTCCAATCAGGTGGAAGGGGATAAGAATCTATCAGGTGTAATAATGTATACCTCAAAGAACAAATCACAGAATATAGACTTCAAACCCAAAGACGCTTTAGCCAAGGAAGGGGTGAAAAATGTTCTTCCATCTGCAAAAGTTAAATTAATGAATACTGGAAGAGGTGTGGTGGAAATGGATGAGAATAAAAGGAATCAAGATGGTGGGAAACAGGCAGAAGCCAAGAAAGGGAAGAATGCGGGGACAGGGGATAAGTATGATGATGGTGAAGATGACGATCAGTATGTTGATGAGAAAGACCCTAAAGGACAGCTAGACAGTCCCAAGAAAGAGGTCAAAGGCCAGGAAAAACCCATGGAGGTATAGAGAGCTAAACAAAAAACACAATTATCCCCAATAAAGCATACAGGTACATGAACTAACAAATGAGTGACCCGTATACTCGAAACATACCTCAGTCATATCAAGAGGAAACGAGTCATTTCTAACCACCTTTGTTCACCAACCCCAACATAAGCAGAAACATGGAGGTTCCTGCCCCAATACATGTACATATTACGTAACTTAGAACATGGATATGTTATAACACATTCATCTCAACAACATGGGGGTACAAAAAATCAGCAAACAAGCCCACCTTAAAACAATTTTGGGGGTGTTAAAAATACTGGACCAACAGTACTAACAAATTACGTTCACCACCCCCTCCCTTCCCTGCCACCCCTGGAAACAAGGCTGTACAATGTAGGGTAATAACAAATTTCTCTTACATACATGTATCTCCTCTTGTCTTGTTCAAAACATACAGAGGGATCTTCAGATTTTCATACTTTACGCTCCAAGTTAAAAAGCAAATGTCACAGAGCTGACACTTCATTAACAGCAGTTTGAATGATATCCATGGTGATTGGTTTTCTCAAGCTGCATGTTTCTCTCAGTGCATGGCATTTTACTTTTTTGTCTATTTACAAAAAAACAATTTCAGAGTCGAGGCTTATACCCTGTACATTATTTTACAGGTACTTTTGATGTGGACTTTTGTATTATGATCTCTGTTATTTCAGGATCCCGACGCTGATTACCAAGATGATGACGATGATCCAGCTCAGAAGTTAGAGGTAAATTAAGTCACAATCACAGGCCAGGAATTGGGTAAAAGGGACCTAAGGCTTCCTTAAGGTGTCACAATAGTAGTTCCCTCTAGGTTTATGTCAAAACATGGCTGAGGCAAAATGATTCCCACAATCCCCTTTGAATTTGAGGCATTTCTGCCCATGACAGGGGCTGAATTTTTTTATTAGATGAAAACAGTGCGTATGATCAATGTCTGACTGCATGTCTCAGTTTGTAATAATATGAGGTAATTTGAATTTCAAAATAACAAAATAAGAAAGTCCCCATTGTCATTAATTTGCGTACCCATTGGCAAATAGATGATTATACAAAACTTGCTTTTCTTTTCTTTTTTTAATTGGTTCACGATACACATGTAAGAACTGCATTTCAAGCAGCTTTATAAATTATTGTATGTTTTTGTGACTTTTTTAAACACTTTTTTTTCAGATTAAACACAGAAAATTGGAAAATAAGATTGATAATCTACAGGAAAACAGGAATTGAACAAAAGAGGAAGAAAGTAAACTGTAAAAAGAGGATCAAACCAAATCTGCTCAATGGTTCATAAACATCAACAGGCCAATTTGTATATGCATTTAAATGTACTTGTATATTGATTACTGGGTAAGATAGATGTAATTGAGTATATGGGGGGGGATGGGATGTTTAAAAATTAGCCCAATTTTATGGGAGGGGTGGGGGAATTATGAAATTATGTTAACATCACAAAATCTCAGTTAAGATTTTCCTGTTCTGCTGATTAATACTGATGACGAGTTTGTCTAAAGATGATACACAGGTCTAATACTAGTTTTTCTGGATCAGTTAACTGTCATCAGTAGAGTTTAATTGGGGATTTAACATTTTCAGTCACTAGAATACTTGTAACAGAGGTACCTCCCCCTTTGTGTTCAGTGGGGGTTATATGGGGATTGTAATGTCACAGATGCCTCCTTTTACATCATCAGCTCAGAGATCTCATTACCTTATCATATCCATCATTATAAACAATGGCGTTAACTTTTTCTGTCATCTACTTACATGAAATAGTATTTATATATTTTTTTTACAAATCATATTGCATGCAAAGTAAGTGTCTTTTTTTTTATGAGATTATGTAACTATATAGTTAAAAGTCCTCAAATTCAGAGGATGTGATAGAAAAATCATTGTACAAATACATGTTCTGTTTTCTTGGCACATGTACATGTACCAGGCTATTCTTGTCAACATTTTATCACTCTATTAGTACCAGCACTTCCTGGAACTTACTAGGATGATGTGTGCTCTGAAAGAACTGCATGAATCTTCCATTATCACTTCAACATTTTTTTGGTCATAAGTTTCCATTTTCTTTTTGTTACATTCCATTGTCTTTTATTCAGATATTTTCCTTTTTTTCTCCCTATTCCAAGTGTAATGAGAATGCTTCAAGCATAATATTTGTTTGGTGTTGTACTTGTGTTTGTGTTGTAATCCTGAACATTTACCTATTTATAGGTGTGGAGTTTGTCTTTACTTTATTACTGTAGATTCCTCGTTTAATGCAAGGAGTTATTATCTGTATGAAATAGCAAGAAGCACCTCTTGCGGATTTTAAAATCTCACCACTTTTCTGAGATATGATTCAGAACTACCAGTTAGAAATTATATTATAAAATAACTGTGCTCTTAATTAAATACAATGTACCAAATGGCAGTTTTTCAGAAATTTGAACTCGTTTAATTTAAAGGAGTCTACAGTATTTACAGGGACAGATATATGTACCAAGGCCTACATTACATATAACATTGTCACTTTTTTTTTTGGTTACAAAATTCCAATAATTGTTTTACTTGTGCGTTTGTGCAAGTAATATTTTTGTTATATATATACATTTGGAGTTTGATTTTGTCTTTGTTGTACACATTTTAATGTTCTTCAGAGGGAGTATTCATTGTACAATATGATTTGGATGATCTTCAGAGGGAGTATTCATTTTACAATTCAATTTTGGATGATCTTCAGAGGGAGTATTCATTGCACTGTACATACATGTATTTGGTGTTTGAGGGAGTGTTCATTATACTGTACACATTTAGATAATCTATTACAGAATGTTTATTACGTGGTTTTATGAAATCCATATTTTCTATTGCATTTAAATATTTAGTAGTAGCAAAATTGTGTCTTGTGTCTTGCATATTTTTTTTCTATGAAGTTCTCACAAGTGTATGTACCATTCACTCTCGAGAGTTTTCCAAGGTTTAGTTGCTGACAAACTGAGGTTATTATTGCAGGGCTACATGTACAGTGTAGTTGTTTTATTCCTGCAGTATTGTGATAATCCAATTGTTTAACATACTTAGTTAGGTATTTTCTATCATCATAACGTCCTTTATGATATGCATTTGTTGTTGTGAAGCCATCCAACTTTAGGCCATCCATTTGAACAAGTATGTAAATGTACATGTACTTGTATCCATGTTTTTGTATGAACAGAAATTGTGTCCATGTATACATGTCTATAATCTAAATACATTTAAATAGGATTTTTCAACAACTGTTTACAACAAAATTACAAATTTAATCAATTAATCTTTGGGGGTTCTATTTGTTGTGGAGTAAATCTCTCTATTTAACCTGTACACACTTTTGTTAAAACTTAACACAAACACACATTACATGGCTTTTCTTTTTTTGTTTATTATTTATTCTGTATGGATACTTTTTATAGTTCTTTCTTTCTATACATGCAACTGTATAAAAGTTTTTGATTATTTGAATAAACCAATTTATTAAACGTTGGTTGGATGCGTCCCGTTTGTTCATTGCATTCTGGTCAGATGTATACAAGTATTATTAACCTGCGTCCAAGAGATAAAAAGAGGCAGAAAAAATCATTATCTTGGTTTCATTGGAATACAGCTCGACAAAATTTTTTAGACAAAAAACACTGTCAACAAAACCTCTACTGATTATATTTCAACAATTTTCACCACTCCTGACAAACTTATGAGTTAAATTTGGCCCCCATAATTTGCCGTTTTTAGAAGTTTTTCAAGTACATTAAATCTTTATGATATTTATTAGAAGAGTTGAATTAAAATATATTTTTTGCATATCTTTTTTATTTATTTGCACTCGCTGGCAGTATTTGACATCAGAAACGAGCATTTGGATAAAAATAATAATTTGAAAAAAAACATCAGTCATGTATTTCTGTACCAAGAATTGCAGTAATTTAAAATGATGTTCTTTTAGGGAACTGTTTTAGGCCCTTATCATATATAGTCCTTTGGTTTGATTGTGATGATGTTCTTGTGAAGAACAAAAATTTGTTGGTTTTTGCAAGTTGAGCTTGAATAATGCAGAGTTAGTCAGTAATGGTTTCAATCGGAGTATTACCATTATACATGTTGTTTTGAAGATTTTTATCACTAAACGGAGTACTTCCTGTTCAAAGAATAACTTGTACAATTATTTTTCAGTACAAGTTTATATTGACAAATTGTCAGATACGAGTGGTCTTTCTTGGAGTTGCTGTGTGGTAGAATTTAAATAGGTTGACAATTGGGTGTCCTCAATGAGTTGTCAAACACTAGCCCTAATTACCATGGGTTCTATTATGAGGTTGAAAATTTTTACAGAATAAACAGGTATAATGAACAAATCCCTTCTCATACTAAAGTGTTGGAAACATATACTTTAGGCTCATCCTTAAAATATACATGGAATTGTCAGTAAAGTGTATAGAAAAACGTGCCTGACCCAGTTTAATGGGAAACTGTCTGAATTACTGTATACAGGAAAATATTCACACTAGTCTTAATTTGGCCCCTTTCACCCTCACTGTCAGAGGGCGAATTTAAGACTAGGCGAATTCTATGTAGCAAATAAATAAATATCTCTGTTAACACAACTGCATCTGGGCGAATTCAAGACGGGGCGAAACCATTTGCAAGTGTAAAAGGGCAAAAATTACAGGGGCGAAAATAATTCTGTATACAGTATGTCAAACAATGCTCTTATCTGCAGTTTAACATTATTTTTGTCTCATTAATGACATTAGCTTGCATGAATAAGAAGTTCTTCTAAGTGTATTATTTTTTAACAGAAGCTCTAAGACTTGCAAATATAAAAATGAAAAATAGGAAATTTTCTAACTATGCTATATTTATTTTCAAAATTTTAAGTTTCCTGATTGTTCCATTAAATTTGTGGACAGAGAATATCAGGTCTATGTCAATCAAATTTTTAGTCACTGTCTTCTATAAAGTGTACATCAGTGTATGGTTTAACATTGGCACCATGGAGTCTGTCTGTGTGTCATTACACTGTCCATACAGGACTTGTTATAAGCTGATCAGGACACGGCGACCGCCTCGTACCTCTGTAGAATATCAGTCCATGCTGCCGCTTGTCTGAAGTCTGAGGTATGCTTCAACCCAATCTCAGCAGCTGGGGAAAGAAAATGTAAAACTATAAATACCCAAAAACAATTCACCATTTTGAATGTGGATGGTTTGCTTGGTATAACAAGAGGCCCACTGGCCTTGACAGTCACCTGAGTACCATAGCTATTAAAATGTTAACTTTGCATTTTTAACGTCATTTTGGATTCTAAACCCTAATCCGAGACTTCTCTGACTGTTACCCCACTTTTATTATTTGCCGTTTGCACAAACATCAATTCATTAAATGGGGGGGTCAGTGAGAGGGTTCTTGGATTATTTATACCCTAGCTTCAGGGGCCAAAAATTTGTGTTTGGTAAAGAAACCTGCTGGCCTATAATGGTCAATCTTTTATAATGTTCACAATTACAAGTATAATGCACACAACATCACAACACTCATACAGTTTTTTGCTACATGCATGCATACAATTAAAGTTTTTAAGATGAAGTTAAAAATGTAAAATTGTTTAAGGACAACACGTGACCAATGGCAATAGGTTACACAATAGACTCAAGTGACCTAAAAAAATACATGATCACTGAATGGCATATTTGTCCCCCCCCCCCCAAATTAAACACCTCAATCCCTGCCTCATGGTTTGTGAATTTCACAATTTAAGAACAGGATATTATGGACATACTAACCATGCATTTAATTTAACTCGCATGGCTGTGAAAATACATAAGAAAATATCATACAATGTTGTACATTTTCACTTTTTGGCCATCTTGGCCTTACCCAAGGCCTGAACCCCTGACTGAGGGGCCATGAATTTCACAATTTAGGTAGAGGACTTCATGGACACCATAACCATGCATTTAGTTGTTCTCAAATTGAAGATTTTTCTAGGATTTAATACCTTTCCGCTTTTTCCACCCTAGGGCCTGAACCCCTGACCCAGGGGTCATGAATTTCACAATTTTTGTAGAGGACTTCATGAACATTATAGACATAACTATGAATTCAGTTTATTCCCATTTGTGTTGGAGAAAAAAGAAAATTTTTTAATATATGGTCTTTTTTGCATATTTGGCCCCGCCCATGAGGCCCAAGGGGTGGTATAGTCATATATTTCACAATTTATGTTCCTCTTATCCTAGAGATGCTTCAAATTAAAAATGATAACAATTGGCCTTGTAGTTTTCAAGAATTTAAAAATTGTTTATGTATGACGGACGACATATGATGGACGACGACGGACTAAAACCAATTGCAACAGACCACCTGAGTGACTCAGGTGACCTAAAAATGACACTATGTGTCAGTTGCTTTACCTGAGAGAGCTGGGGATAACTCTGGATGTATTCTTTGCATCACAGACATCCAGTCCAAAACCTACATTTTAAAATATTCAAATGAATTACCATTTCCTTGTTTATACCTTGGTGACACATAACATGATATATTCCTTCAAATGAGAGAATCCCCTATCATTAAATAACTACTTCACATCTTACCTTAGGTAAGATTTGACTCCAGGGCTCTCCTTCTAGCCCAGAAACATAGGACGGGAAGAAATCTAGTGGACTCCCTGGGCACCTGCTCAAAGTCAGGTCATGACCATCAGGGAATGAAGGACAGGTATTCATAAGGTAATTAGGGTTAATGTTGTACACGAGACCAGACGAGGACGAGGTCCATATACTGATGGCCGCTGCTGCCAATCTGATTGCAAACTCCACAACCTGTCAACACAAATTCACCAAGTCATAGGGGTATAATGATAGCAGATACCAGATATGTCTCTCCTGCTACCATTCAAGATAAGAGATCTGCTTCTTCAAATTATCTATAAACTAGTAATTTGTGGATGATGCCCCTATTTTACATGTATTAACATTTTGAAAAAAAATTTACGTGAATAGTGGAACCATGGTTAATTTACTAATTTCTTTGTTCCCGTCCAACTCTAGACTTCTAGATAAAGGAAAAACTACTCTATAAATACCATATATATCTGAGATATGGCAGGCATACATCTGTTAATGACATAATGATAATTCTAGTACATTGCAGGTGCTTCATAAAGTCATTCACCGACTGTCTAAACAATTTCCTATGAATCAGCTGTACAATACGT